>LPNX010127630.1:73321-178868 GCA_001517045.1 Pseudotsuga menziesii
AGTTGGATGAGTTGGGGAGCAAGAAAGAGTGGAGAGAGAGGTTTTAGGTGTTAGAAGTGAGAGAGAGGTGCTAAGGGGATGCGTGTGTGTGTGTGAGAGAGAGAGAGAGGGAGGGAGAGAGGAAGGGATGTTTAGTGGTTTCAATGGGGGGTGATAAGTGATTAGAGATAGAACACTAGGAGGGTGTTTAAGAGTTAGAGATAGAGAGAAAGCGTTATGGGTTAGGGGTAGAGGGAAGGGGACATATAGGAGTTAGTGGTAAGGGTGGACATAGGCATGTTAGAGAGAGCAAGAATGAATGGGGCCATGGAGTTTTAGGGAGAGAGAGGAGGTGGTTAAATGTAGGGACAAGAGGATGGAGGCTTAGAGGTAGGGAGAGGAGGAGGGCTTAGAGGTAGGGAGAGAAAGGGGGGGGGGGTTAGTAAGAGTTAGGGGGAATATGGGAGTGTCGGGGGGGGGGGGGACATAAAATAGTAAAATCATTGGTATAATTGAAAAAACAAGCACTCATTGTAGTATTTGAAAATGCACGCACATTGTGCTTCAATAAAATATGCACCCATTTTGCATCAATACAACACACACGCATTATGATTCAATAAATCACACACTCATGTTTATTTACTTCAACGAGCACACATTTTGATTAAATTCAAAAATGTATTCCATCCAAATGATCAGGTCAACCCTCCACCCATGCTTTCATGGAAATATTATGCTTGTTTGTCTGCTTCGGACTTTGCTTCGGATTCAACATGCCTATGCTTTTGACTATGATAAACCATGGCTAATTGAGAATTATATCCAAATTTTCAATATGCTTGTGTTTAGCCATTGGTTACAGTATGCTACACACCTCAATTTTTTATGAAAATTTAGAAACATATATGTTTTGTTTTGCATATTCCAAATATGTAATTTTTAACAAGAATACATATTTTTTTCTATTTTTTTCTTATTTATCTTCTGTCATCACTCCTCAACTCAAAAAACACACTGTTAGTGTTTATTCCATACCTCTTTCGTTTCTCAACCATTTTGAAATCAAATTGTATGGTGCACTAAAGAAAATCGTCCTCTACATGCTATAAAAAACCCATTGATGAATAATTACATTAAGACATTCAAACACTGCACCCACAATTGACATACCATTTTCGAGGTATGATCACTTATATAATTAAAAAAATTTAAAAAAATTATTTTTATTATTGGAAAAATAGTCGTGCACTAGTACTATATGTTCTCTATATGTCTACCAGTTTTCGTAAGTTTATTCGATCATTTAGTCACTCAAAAGTTGCACCCACAAAAACATATACCTTATAATTTGTCCTAACAATAAAAAGTTCCCATTAAAAAATACATAAATTTAGATAGTTAACAACATTTTAAATAGAACAAAATTATTTATTTGGAAACATCATTCAATTTCCTACATTTCTTGTTTTTTGCTCAAACTCAAACTTGCACCTGTATCAATTATTATAGAAACTGGTGGACTTTTTATCATACCTTTGATTTCGACCATTGAAGTTTGATGGTATGCCTATCGCTTCTCCAATGCAACAATGATTTTGGGAATGCTTCTCATCATATCTCCAATTGTAACAACTTCTTGGATGGAGTGAACATTATTAATTTTTTTCTTTCTTATGTGGCAGTCTTTAAAATAATGTGGTTCTCCGCATTCCCAACATTTTAATGGTTCCCTCTATGCAATGTTTTTATTAAATGTAGTGGGAGGTTCTCTTGCTTTTGCTGCAAGGTTTTCTGGTTCAAAACCTTTATAATTATTACCTTGATACCCTCTGTAGTTATTCCTAGTATGTTTTTAAAACTGAGTATTCTTCTTCCTTTGATCAAAGATTCCATGTCTTTTTGTTTTCCAGTTAGGTAAATTTTCTCTTTTATTCTTATTCTGATCATAACATAAACTCACTTTTCTCATTTCCTCTTACAACATCTTCAGATTTCAACACTCAATACTCTATTTAAGCATAAGAGGAAAGCAACTGATAAATTGTTGTATTTTTTGTTTTTCATCTATTATATATGATAACTAATGAAGAAAACTTAGAATATTTTTATGGAGTTCATTCATGGTCATAGAACCTAACCTTAGCTCATAAAATTCCTTAGATTTTAATTTGTATTATTGTTCTGAAAGATACTTTCGTTTAAAGTGCTTCTTAAAGGTTTTCCATGTTACATAACGTTATGTTATACCTTTTTTATTTTTTATATCTTGCCACCAAATATCTGCTTTTCCAATTAAGTTATGGATGGCCATTTTCACCTTTATTTCATCAGAATAGTTATAGATCTAGAAATATTTCTTCATTCCAGATAACCAAGTTTCCGCTTTCTCTCATTTTTCGATGTCACCATTAGACATAGGGGTTTTAATCTTTTTAAATTCCCTATAAATTTCTTCATAAGGTTTCTACTTATTTTTCGTCTGATTACTATCACTAAATTCACTAGAATCTTGATGTTTTTATGTATGGTGCTTGGCGGATTCCTCATTGCAAGATTCAACTCCATGACTCGAAAATTATAGCTTCCTCCCCTTACATTTGTAAGGTGTATATTTTTCCATATTAAGTTTGTGTTCTGTGTGTTTCTCTTTTTCATTATTCCGTATTTTAGCTAGCAATATATTATTTAACTCCTCTTGTGCTTTCAGTATACGTTCATTACATTCTCTAAATATTTTTAATTTTTTTGTTGATCCTTTAACAGTTCATTGTAACTTAGATGGGCGGTCGTTTTGACTCTCATTAAGATTTACCTAAATTTTACCATCCCTTAGATTTCCCCCTTCATTTTTCACATGATTTCTAGGATGATATTCTTCTTACACATACATTCTTACATCTACCATAATTTCCTACAAAAACAAAGTTATCCTTCTCTTCCTGTTTCGTAAGAGAATAAAACCAGAATAGAATAAAATTAGTTTACTGGTTTATCAATTTCATTGTTGGGCTTGCTCAAGCCAAGTGTTGTAACCATGCTCTGATACCATTCTATCATAGGCCTATAATTTCCACAAATAAAAATAATTTCGATATACATATAAATATATAAACATCTTTGTGCTCCAAGTGAACAACCTAGCATGTATTAATGATTAATACATGTATACTTTGTCTTTTTAAAATGTAAAGTGACTTATACTACATTCTTACAAATCTTTCAGAGGTTAAACAATATGTGGATGTTTGCATGGATTATCGACATTCTGCCATAACACCTTAAGGTGATGTTTTTAACACTTTTTTCATTTATCTAGTTATATTTATTCTACTAGGGGTTGCTTACCCCTAAGGATAAGTTTTATCCTTAGCTTTCACGCCCTAGCTCTTCGTATGATGATAACATAGGTTTTGTAAAGAGGTGATTTTGGGGGGAGACGTATGGTGTTAAACACCCTAATCCATATCCAACGTTTGGCATGAACATATGATATGATCACCGATGGTATAAACATGGTATTTTGCGCAAGGTTTAATGTTTAAATGCACAAATCACATTTTGAAGGTTTTGGACATACGATTTCCATATCCGAAGTTTGATCTAGGGAAATACTTTGTTGATATGTTAATATATTATAAGGTTTGGACATGCGATATGATGGGAAGTACAAGGTTATCATGTAGTTGACCTTTGCAATAAATTTATGCCATGGATGTGAGTTGATAGCGCAT
The DNA here is from genome assembly GCA_001517045.1 of Pseudotsuga menziesii. NCBI lineage: Eukaryota > Viridiplantae > Streptophyta > Pinopsida > Pinales > Pinaceae > Pseudotsuga > Pseudotsuga menziesii. Next base: position 77,035 of record LPNX010127630.1, read on the forward strand.
CCAGGCCTTTAAAACTCACTTGAGAGTCAGTGTCGGCCCTCCACTTGTTGTTCTTGATGGAAAGGATTTTATTTAGGGTTTAATGTGTTTCTTTCTTGTCTGAACTCTTCAATTTGTTGTTATTTGGTTTGTAAGCTCTTGGGAAAGAGGCTCTTCCCCTCATGGCAGCTCTATAAGGTTTCTTGGGTGTAAGTTCTTACTAGTCTTTAATGGTAGTCTTAATGATTTTTCTCGAGGTGTAATGGAGTGTTTCTTGGCGTTGATGGTCACCAATAGTCATAGTGATGTAGGAGAATTATCTCTCAAGTCCAACTACTAAATTTCTGATCAGACCCTAAGTTATTAACATTTTCCCAAGGAGGGGTTTATTGTAAAACCATTGGAAATCTCATGTAAAGAGTTTATTTCTAGATAACAGGCATAGGCATATTTTTTTTGTTTTGTTGTTTTGCTGAGTCATAGGTTGTTAGCGCCAATAGGAGTGATTGTGGATCATGAATCCATGCATGGAGATCAAGCCGTAATTTGTTTGTTTGTGACAAGGACATTTTCATCATTCCCTGTAGTTGTTTGTTTTCAGTGGCAGGACCACTCAGTGTAGGATGTAATAGTTTAGGTTAAATAGGCAATTTGAAGAAGTAGAGGGGGTTCTACTCTTTAGTATTAGGGTTGTAAAATTTGTAGAGAGACAGATAGAACGACGTCTGGTTTTGCTTGTAAATGTTTTGGGAAAACTGAAGAAGAGATCCAAACTGTTTTTTGCTTGTTTTCTTAATAGAAGTATTAATTGTGTTTTAGCAATGTCATTAGCCTAGATGCATTTACTGATTGAGCTGTAAATCCATGAAGAGAATACTTCGGTGGTTTCCTGAACTTCTGTGCATTTCTGTGAAATTTTTTATTTGTGCATGAGTTTGTTCCTTGAATAGTTGAATTAGGTTGTAAATGCATGCATAGGGAGGGTTAGGCTAAGTAATAGTAGAGGGTGAAGGCTAGATTGATCGATTCCATGATCAATTGGTGCAGCGCACAGGTTTTTTACCTTAACCAGTTTATTGCAAAAAATGAACGGTGGGGATTGAGTCTACAGAAAAATATTTGACGGTCCAAGAGAGATCTGCAATGAAAGTTGTGAGGATGATAACATATCCACAAAGATATGTGAGATCTATGCCAAAGAGTAGATCGATGGTCATGAAGACGGCCATAAATATCTGACGGTCACGAAAATCACCGAGGAAAAGTTACGAGCAAGCAACATTGGAAAGTTGACCGTGCATCGTGCATCCCGCATCCCACAACCCACTTGCAAAAATTATGTTGCAGAAATGCAGTTGTAGAAATAGCGCTGTAGGAAATCCTGTTACGGAAAGGAGGTTGTGGAAAAATTGTTGTGGGAAATCCTATTGGGGAAAGGCAATTTTGGAGACAGAGTTGTGGAGAGGTAAATCTAGTACAAAATTTGGCCGAGGGCTAAATTTGGTAGTCCTGCTAATTGTAGGATCCACTAGATCCTGGAGGTGCTGGTAAGGTTGGCTTTGGTTGACCCCACCTGAACCATTTTTGGTATGAGAGCGGGTGCAAAAAGATTTGCACACTATGGAGAGGAGTCTTGCAATATTAATTTGCAATTTGAGTTCAGAATGTTGATTTATGAATAGAGGAATGAAAAGGAGACTGTGGTATGGGAACCCTCATAGCAGAGTGCTATATGAAATGAATGCAAATTGCAATTGTGTAGAGAACATAGGAAGTGCTCAAAGGTTCTTTGTGAGAACCAAAGAAATTCCAATAAGGTCAAGTAGGAGGAATCTTTATGAGGTGTTGATAGGGTATGCTTATTTGCAGTTCATCATGAGTGCGGGAAATCTCATGGAGGAGGTATGGAATGTGGCTACTAAATTTCATCTAAAGGGCTCAAAAGGAAGCCACAGTAGAAAAAATGAAGATGCCAAAGAAAGTGGTGTTAAGAGGATGAGTCAAAGTAAATTTGACAGAGAGGTTACTGAGCTGAAGAAGAGGCTTAGTAAAGTGGTCAAACTGTCACATGAGGAAGCTACAAAAAGTCTATATTATTAATGGAAGTTGAAGATGAGGGTGCAATGGCCTGTAAAGAGGTTATGTGCCAAGAATCTTAAGCATAAACTTAGTGTTTGGGTGAAGGAAGATGAAATACTCAGGGCAGCTGAGCATGAGGAAGAAGTACACATGATATGTGAACTTGAACAAGGTGGTTACCTTGTTGGAAAAAGAGAGGATGCTAATACAGAGTTTACTGATAAACTCATGGACTTGGCGAAGAGTTCATATCGATATGAAATGGAAGAGGGGGATGTTGATGTGAGGTCTTTTGAAGATCTTAAAGACAGTTTTGCAGAAACAAAGCAACACGGAAGGATGGAGGAGAAGGAATTAGCTGAGTCTGAAGTGGCTTATGTTTTTGAAACTAATGATATGTGTTTAACTGCAGTTTACACAAGTGGAATAGAGGGACAGTTACTAAATATTTTCTAGCAGTTTGAAGAGGATGACGATGAAGGTAAAATCATGTACATGTGGAATGCTTATTTTTTGAATATCTACTTGCTGATTTTATTGCAGGAATTATGCAAGTGGATAGCTAGAATGGTAGATGAAGAAGCATAATGTCTTGGTGACAAAAAAAATTCCTTTCATTGGCTAAAGGAAAATACAAAGGAAGAGGTTGTCTTGAGAGGCAATATGGCAGCTCAATATTGGTCTGAAGATGATGGGGGAAGTAGAAGCAGTGAAAATATTGTACAACAGAGGGAGAAAGCTTTGGAAGTTCGTTATACTTCTAGGAAAATAAACGTTGCAGTGGAGAAGGGAATCCATACAAAGATGTATCAGCAAAGAAGAAGACTGGATGAGGAGATAGATGAGTTATGGCATGTCGTGTAGAAATTTCTGAGGAACAATGATAGTAAGGTTCATATAGTCGCTTGGATGACTCTAGAAGACTGTGAAGATCATCGCAGATTTAATGAGCACTAGTAGTTACAAAGCAAAGTTTGAGATCCAGGAAAACAAAAGATGAAGACACATGACTAGGTGGTCATGTTTTTTTTCTACTTTGGGAGTTTGATGCAGGAGCATTAGCTCTCAAGGCCAACTACTAAATTTCTAATTAGACCCTAAGGTCTTGACATTTTCCCAAGGAGGGATTTATCATAAAACCATTGTAAATCTTTTGTAAAGAGTTTATTTCTAGATAACATGCATAGGCATATTTTTTTGGTTTTGTTGTTTTTCCAAGTCATAGGTTGTTAGCGCCAGTAGGAGTGATTGCAGATCATGACTCCCTACATGGAGATCAATTCATAGTTTGTTTTTTTGTGGCAGGGACATTTTCATCATGCCCTGGATTTGTTTGTTTTCAATGGCATGACCACTCAGTGTAGGAGGTAACAATTTAGGTTAATTGTGAAATTTGCAGAAAGATGAAAAGACTGGCATCTGGTTCTACTTGTAAAAATTTGCAGAGATTCGAACTGTATGTTTCCTGTTTTCTTAATAGAAGGATTAATAGTGTTTTAGCACTGTTATTCACCTAGATGCACTTATTGATTGAGTTGTGAATACGTAAAGAGCCGACTTCAGCGGTTTCCTGAACTTTTGTGTGTTTCTATGAAATTGTTGACTCGAGCATGAGTTTGCAGCTTGAACAGTAGAATTAGGTTGTAAATGCATGCATAGGGAGGGTTAGGCTAAGTAATATTAGAGGTTTCATGCTATATTGATCGCTTCCATGATCAATCGGCACAGCGTGCAGGTTTTCTACCTTAACCAGTTTATTGCAGAGAACGAGCAGTGGGGGGTTGAGACCGCAGACAAAGATCTGACAGTCTAGGAGTGATCCACAATAAAAGTTGTGAGGATGATAAAATATCCACAAATATATGTGAGATCTGCGCCAAATATTAGATCGACGGTTGTGAAGAAGGCCGCAAATATCTGACGGTCGCAGAAATTGTGAAGGAAAAGTTACAGGAGAAGAGTTGTAGGGGAGCAACTTTGAAAAGTTGACCATGCATCTCGCATCTCTCATCTCGTAACCCACTTGCGGAAATCCTATTGCAGAAAGATAGTTGTGGAAATAGTGCTACAGGAAATCCTATTACAGAAAGGTAGTTGCAAAAACACTGTTGCAGAAAAGGCTGTTGTGGAAAGGTGATTGCGGAGAGGAAAATCTAGTGCAGAATTTGGCAGTCTTACTAATTGTAGTAGCCACTAGATCCTGTAGGTGCTGGTAAGGTTGGATTTGGTTGACCTCACCTGCACCACATAGCTTTTTTGGTTGCTGTGACTAGAAAATGGGCCACCTTCTAGGGCCTAATTGCAACTGCATTTAACCAGGTAAATTCATCTTAACTCTGCAATTGATTTGATAAAATGTTTTTGTAAACTCTCAGGCCGTAATGACTAATGCGTGTGTTTATTTTTATTGCAAGCAGAGGAGGGATATGGGACTCCAGGAGGAGCTGACCCCTCGCCCTCTCTGCATTCAAACAAGGTAATGCTATTTATACCTCATCCATTTCCTTTCACCATTTTATTTAAAAGAAGTTATTATTATAACTGTGTTGTTGGTGAATCATAAGTTAAGGGACACTAGCGATGATGGTGACATGGTCACCTCTTCCCAGGCCTACTACAAAAATATTAAAGGGGAATAACCCCAAAAAATTACTCTATTCATAAATTATTTAACCACTTATCACTTATCGAGCCCTTAACATTTCTCTGTGGTTGGTTAGTGCAAGTGGCTCCAGTGTGGTCGTTGCCCAATTGCAACATTGGTTCATTTGGCCAACGGTGACTGTCCTCGTGGTTGTGTGGGAACCATTCTTTATACTTATTTGCAAGATATGTTTACATCATACTTTATGGTTTTTACCTTTATGGGTTTATAATCCACTAGACGGAGGGCTTCACATACTCTCTGTTCCATTGTTTGTCCTTTTAAAACTTTTTGTGTGTATTTTATTTGAATTTAAAGACCGTTGTGGGTGCCATCTTCCATGGGCTTACCACCACTTAGGTCAACGTGATTTGTAAACCTATTTATATACTATGATTCCTTAAAGGAACAGTGGATGCCATCGGTGATGGTCTCACAACCAGGGTAATTTTTAGGGGCTAAATTTCACCAATTGGCTATTTCTTGGATTTTTTTCAAAAAATAAATTAACTATTTTTTCATTTTTAGTTTCTAATATCGCCTATATTTACATAAAATATGTTTTTTTATCATAATATTCGTGAAAATTTACTCATTTCGGTGTTAATTTTATGTTTCATATTTAATATTCGCCTACTTATCTATAAACATTTTTTTTCAATCCAAAACAATCACATAGAATACTATACTTGAGTATAATAATGGTATTACTGCCACGTATGAAAGGTTCCAAAAGTTTAGTTGTTTATAGTGTATCTATGAGCTTGATTCAAATTCTGTAGCATTAATTTCTTTTAATTAAAATGTATGCCTCAGGTTAGATACCCATAAGATTATGCTAGGCCATATATGATATGGACTTTTTAGGCAAATCACAATGGTTAAATCTAGAAGATTTAGTTCTGAACTTTTGTTTAATTGATTGTTAGTTAAAATATATAGTAATTTTTATTATAAATTCTCCTTCCATCTTGATTTATATTGGGGTTTTCAAGATTAAATAATACTCATGTTTTATCTTGGTTTAAAAAGAGGAAAGTGAACTAGCTAAATTTTACCAGTACAATTCTAGTTTTGGTTTAGTCTATTCTAAAATACTCATTCTGTAAAATATAAGAAAGCTTAATCTAGATAATTTAAGCAAAGTAACTTTGATTTAATTTACTCATAGTTTTAGCAATATACATTGCACTAATCCTTCCATTCGGTTAAGGATGCACCAAAAGAGATTCGTTAAGAACCTTACTAGTACTAACTAAAATTAGTTTACTAAACATGAATATACAAATGGGAAGAATATTTAGATCAGATACCCACTAAGAAAAATATTGAAAAGATGCACAATAGGATAACATTTGAGAGAGATGTATAGAAATATTATTCTAAAAAGAATAAATATGATTCATAGTTAACTTGAAATCTTTCTGTAACTAGTTTTAAACAGATATAAAGTAGAATAGGGAACCTGGCATGAAATAGTTGTTCCTCCCAACCAACTCTAGAGCAACAAAGTCTCACTTGGTCTAGAACCCTTGAGCCTATTCGATGTACCATAAGAGCAAAATCCACTTAATGTGCCATCTCTTGCATTAACATATCAGTTCCCTGTCCACTGCTAGCCTCATGCTTGCTAAATGGACATAATATAATATATTATTTTTCCTAGGCCTTGGTCATTTATGAGCCTCGTGTTCTTTAGCATTCCACAAGGAGTTGTGAGCTCATTTTGGGGAAGATGCCTCGTGCATCTAGATTTCTCACTCAACGACTTTAGCCACTTGTCTTTTCCTCTTGTAAGTGAAAAACACTCTTTCAACAAGTATTCATTTTTTTATTCCCTCAAGTATTTCTAATTAATAAAAAAATAATCCATAACATTTATTTATCACTTATTGTCAAAAATATCTAAAAATAAATATTCAAAAAATAATAATAATTTATTTAATTTTAATGTATTACACATTATTTGTTTGGATACTTCCCTTAGTATCTAATATATACATGATACTTGTAAATTTCAAGAACCAAGAACCAACGGTGAGCCACAACCATCTTTACTTTCGGTTAATCAAACATTAAGAAGGATGAGATCGATAGAAGTGCAAACCTTACCTAATGATTTGCAGAACTTTATATCTACAAATACTATAACCATAGAAAGATAATTTCTATGAAAAATGTTAAATTTTACTCTCAAATCACATTAAAAACATTAATTCGAAAATAATTTATCCTAAAATTAGCATACAATAAAAACGACAAATATAATTAATATTTATAAAAACAAAAACTTAAATTCTTTAATTTGTTGTTTTAGATTTTCCTAAATACAAAATTAAAATATTATATAATAGATAGCCATGATTATGACAAATTACACTTTGAATTTTTTTATTAATATAAATTAATATTATTAATCTTATAAAATATTTATAAAATTAGTAAAATAAAAATAAAAATATTATTTATGAAATGAGTGAATATATTAACAAAATGAAATTACCTATTAAAAACAATTTTGTTTCCACTTTGTTTTGTTTAAAAATTAGTCATATACATTTATTTTAATTTATAAAAGTAAATATTATTTTTAAATTATTTATATTTTCCAACTTATCTATAATTAGTGGATATATGGAGCTCATCATGGATAGGAATGGAGTGGAGATTTATTGGTGGTGGAAGACAATTTGGAAATTCAAATGTTGTCTTAAGTAAAAAAAAATTGTTTGCCTTTTATTGTCTACTAAGGTTTTAACTTGGGATGTTCTTTATAGAAAAAGAAGGGAAGGACCGGGTAGGTGTTACTTATGCAAAAATGATGGAGAAACAAATTTTCACTCAGGTGTGGAATGTCCTTATACAAAAAGTGTATGGAAGGAAATTGAATCAAAGATGCTATTAAACAATTTATGGATGGGTAATTCTATGGAAGTTTGTCTTAAGACATGGTGTCTTAACAAGGATTTAAATGGCATAAGGTCTCTACCTATTATCGTTCTTTGGTTTATATGGAAGGCTAGGGATGAGAGTTGTTTTGAGGATTTCCTCTCTTTTCCTATACAGGTTTCATGTGGTTGTTTGGGTATGTTGAGATCCATTCCACACGGAAGCATTGTTATTAAAACCAGAGTGGTTGTTGAGGAGTCTATTGACAAAACTTTTCCTTGGGGATACTTTGATGGATCGGCTGCTCCTGATCCAAAAGTAAAGTATGTGGAGCAGGAGGAATTTTATTTATATCTGAAGAACGTTTTATGCTAAACTTTTTGTTGGAAAATTGCTCCTAAAATTGGCTTTGGATAATCAGGTACTTGGCAAATGGTTTGTACAGAATGCATAATTTGCTGCTTTCTCCACTACTTTTTGAAGTTCTTAGATATTCTGGAATGATGGATTAGATGGCCTTTTAACATATATACATGGAAAGGAATTTTGTTGCAGATGGCTTTGCAAAATATGGATCGTTCGTTCGGGAAGGAGTATGGCATATCATGAAAGAGTCGAATACTTTTTAATTTTGGTGATTATTACAAACTTTTGAGGAGTTTTAGCAAAACTTATGAAAGTAGATCTTGGTGATATGGTTTCCCTATTGTTATGAAGTATGCCTTTTGACATGTTTTTTCTGAGAGGTGGTTTACTAATTTTGTATATTTTTGGAACTGGATGTATAGTTTGCAAACTTATGAAATCTGTGAAATTTTTTTATCATGGGTGAAAAAAAAAAGTTAAAAATTATTTAAAATGAATATATCAAAATATAAATAATTAATTATTAAAATAAATCCTTTTTTTTTTAAATTCTAAATTTTTGAATAAAATATTCCATTAAACAAAATCAAAATCCAATATAATGAAATCAAAACATCAATTTTAAAATGTTTCTTTCTTAATTATTATTATTATGTAATGGAAACTAATATGTTCTAAAACTAATCAAAATCCAATAACTATAACTATATAGTTATTGTATTGGTTAATCAAATCAAAACATCAATTTTTAAATGCTTATTTTTTTAATTATGTAATAAAAACTTATATTATAATAAGAATAAATCTATTTCGAAAAAAATTATCTACCAAGTTTTGAAAGTGATCAAATTTCTCTAAATATAAACTTCTTTTTAAAATAAAAACAATAAAAAATGTATAACTCATTTTTTATGATTTTAATTTGTAATCTTATATATTAGATTTTAAATATTTTAAATCTAATTTGAAATGATATATTAATTTTTATAATAAAAAACATCTCAAAGATAACACATTAGTATATATCTCGTGGTATACTAGGAGATACAATATGCCTCTTCAATACAATTAAAAGAATATATCATAATGCACTGAATTAAAAAACATATAGAATTCCAATTAGAGAAACGAAATGTTATTTTTTATATTTTATAAAGATTTCAAATGGTTTTATAAGTGATTTTAATATCATAACGAAAGACATTACATATTTTATAATTTGGAATAGCAGCCAACTTTCCTATAGCTAGCAATAAAACTATTATATGTCATGATTCATGACTTTATTATGCAGGGCATTAATAAAAACACAGATATCGATTCTTAATATGGAATGAGAGGGTTTTGCAAACAAATGGAAGCACTCCGAGTAAACCTAATAATTATAGAACATACATGTATTCGGAGTTCATTTTCCACGTTACATAGCCGACTTCATGAATCCAGTCTACGTGCTCTGTGCTATCGAAGAACTCTCCACTGTAGAAATGTTAACGAACTGTACATTGCTTTGATCAGAACATTTATATTCAAACTGATTCCTCTCCGTGCCCAATGTAGGCAGTCCCGTGTAGAACTCCTCTACTCCAAAATCCGTAGAAATGTCGGCTGGCGGGGCGAGCATATTACATTCCGGAAACAACAGGTCCTTAACGTAAAACAAACTGTCATCTAATATGGCTTCATCTTGTGCAAAATGATCAGTGAATCGCGGGGATTGCAGCTGGTCTGCTAAACTAGACATCGAACTGGCTGAGTTTCTATCTTCTGTTTGAACTAGATTAACATCTACCATCCCAAAATCCATCCTCTTCGAAGCATCTGCTGTGATCGAATCATTCCCAACTAGGCAGGAAGAATTCGTAGTTTCTTGAACATGCGAAATTTTGATGGAGACATCTGAAGTAGGAATATTAATGCAGCCATAACCGTTGGAACCGTTCGGTCTAATTTTAACGGGGATGGCTCTGGAGACATAGTTTTGGAAGTGGGGAGGGGATTTTGGCCTTCTAGTCTTCATATCGTTATCCTTCGCTTGAGATTGTTCTCCGTTTATCCCCAGATGGGAGTTCCAGTAGTTCTTCATTTCGTTGTCAGTTCTGCCAGGCAGTCTTCCTGCTATCAGCGACCATCTGCATGCATGCATATTTATCCACACTTATCAAATAAAATTCTCAGTATGCCATTAATAATTCTAAATTCAGAAACCACGACATGGAAATCTCGTGAGTGAATGAATCTCCAGTCATTATGAACAGACCGATTGCCAACAAGACGATGCATTTTAATAATGAGCTCTTCCTCGTCGGAGGAAATGTTTCCGCGTTTAATGTCGGGACGAAGATAGTTCCGCCAACGGAATCTACAACTATTTCCACATCGGTTAAGACCTGCAAAACAAAATATTTAGGGTTTCAACAGACATCTAGGTTTGAATTAATAGTGCGTTAAGAGATTTGCTGAGAATCACCTGCTTTCTTGGGGAGTTTCTGCCACCCACCATCGCCATGAATTTGAACGTATTTGGACAGAATCAGATCCTCCTCGGCAGTCCAGGCCCCACGGTTGAGCCTTTTTTTGAGCAGCAAGGAGATCTACCCATATGGAATATCTTCTTCTATAAACCCTTTATAAACTCCACAGTAATGGCCTCGTCGTTCTTCTTTCGTTGGATTGGTAAGTATATATAGAAAAATTTAGAAAAAGAACGCTACAAACGCCAGCCACTGGCACAAGCTGAATTATGCAATTGATTTAACGTGCAGTTCCTTTCATATAACTATATCGCTGTTCGTCCCGTACCAGGTAATTGGTGACCTGCCCAGGCCCACTTCTATTTTTTTGAGCAGGTATGTCCTGTCTCCTGTCCCGATCGAGCGGATTACGTGTTGAGCTGCATTAGGCTACAATGTACATTCATACGCAATACGCTCGTACCTCCATAATTACAATTGTACAACCATCTCCTAAAATTTTCATTTAGAGATAGTGATGGATCTTGGAATATATTGACCATTTCGAATATTTTTATGTTTTTTTTAAGTTGTTCAATTTCAGCTATCTATATGTCATCACCAATATTATTCATTTATTAACATTTAAGTTATTTTTTTTATTCTTTTTTTACCTCATATTCTTCTTTTATTAATATTTAAGTTATTTTTTATATTCCTTTTTTAACCTTATATTCTTTTTCTAGTAGTATGTCATGAACTTTTGGTTATCCATTAACTAGTTTTCATTTATACATATTTGGCTACCACTTATCCATTCATCAACTATCATCAATTAACTACTATTTTTTATAGATTTATTTGTATAATTACTTATTTAAGATTGGTTTCTTTGGTTATCCAAATTAGATATAAAATTGTTTATATTTTATTCTTATCATTATCTAAAGTAAAATTTTATTACATTTAATTTTATTAATATTACATTATAATAAACATTTAAAACATACATGATTCATTATGATGATGATGATGGTGGTCTTTAACATCGAGTGAGACCAAATTGGGTCTATTATTTCTATGCTCAAAAAACTTAAAGAGGAGCATCCCTAGTTCGCCATAATGTTGAGGAGTTAGACGGTTAGAAAGGTCATTGCTAGAGCAAAAGCTTATGGAACTCAAATCTAATGTAGGTGTGAGGGAATTCTAAGAAAAAAAAACGATTTTCATGTGCAATGCTCATACACTTGCACAAATCGAAATCCTTTCATCCCATGACATTTTAGGCGTTGTTCAATGTCTAGTTTCACTAAGAAGCTCACAAGAGCTCATTCTAATATTGACAATATTAGGGTTAATGATCTCTTTAAAGAATATCATAATTTTCTTTTAACCTCTAAATCTTCATTGCACCACATTTTCTCCTTGAACGTATACGTAATAATACTTTTAATTTTTTTGATATTTTGGAGAGTGGGAGTTTCATCAATCACCCAATAATTTAACTAAGTCGGGCCTTTAAGACATCCCCACTTAAGGTGTAGGTGGTTTTTGATGGATTTAAAAACAATTTTAGGAAGCCGACAATCCCCTATATTGTTTAATTTGTGCACTTAAATTAGATATCTAATCATAACCATGCTTTCAATAGGGGAGAGCCCCGCTTCTAAGATGATAATAGGATATGTCCTATTTCTCTTAATTTTAAGATTATAAATAATAATCTGCCTCTAGATTTGCTCAATTATTCTCCAAGATTCTTTGGAAACATTGCATCCCTAAGCTTCACATCCATATAAGATAATGCGAGTGATGATCATTTTAAGCTTCACATCAGAAGGTTTGTTCTTTCAAGACCAGAGTAGGCTTTCCATACTCCATTAATCCTCTTCTCGATGTTATAGTTCAAGTTGAGCTTGTGATGGAAGTTAGTTCCTAGATATTTATAATAAGTTATCTCCTCAAGGTTTCTATTGTCATATACAAAATTGTCATAAGTACACTTGTTGGATTTAATAACCATGACTTTTTTTGTCGATGTTTATGACCATGCCCATATTGGTGTAGAAATTGTTGAGAATTATTAAATGCTTCTCAAGATCACAGGTCACCTTTCAATAAGAATAATATCATCAGCATAGAGAAGAAGCATTGTGACTATTCTTGTTAAGGTCATGCTAGCACAACTTGATTCTTGTAAATAATATTCTAGCTTATCAATGTAGATTCCGAAAAAAGTAGGGGAGAGGGGGAACCCTTGCTAAAATATAATATTACAATTAATATTCTACGACCATCCCTTAGTGTTTTTGGATTTGGAAACCATGTTCTCATATAGCCTTCTAGTCACATCCCTCAGCTTGAAAGGAACCTCTTACTCTTCTAATCTATTTCATAGTTTCTATCTAGCAACCATATAAAAAAAATTATAGAGTCCATGAAACAACCAAAAAGATTGGATTTATTATTATGACTCTCCTCCATGATGATCCTAAGCATAACAAGGTGGTCTATGGTTGAGTGATTCCTTCTGAAGCTTGCTTGGCCTTTATCCTAGTTTCCTTTGTTTTCTAACCATATGCTAATCTTCTTTTCCATAATAATACCGTAAGGCTTGGCTAAAGAGGGATATTCATAATGCTTTAATAATCAAAGCGGTTATCTTTATCTCTTCTTTCAAAAATAGATACTATAAGGATTTGATTCCAAGGATTGGGGAAACCATCCTTGACTACTAGATTAAAGAAATTGTGAATGTACACGATGAGGACATGTGGTCTCATTTTTAATATTTTTTCTTGGTACCCTTCAATGTCTTTAGCTTTTCCATTAGGTGGATGCTTAGTCTCAAACTTTTTGTCTTATAAAGAAAATATTTTCTAGATTGTAAGGAGGGATTTGATGTTATTTGGTATACACCAATAATTACTAATTTAATTTCTACTAAGATATTCTATTTTATTATTTTAAATATTTTTGACAAAAAGTCAAAAATAAAGCAAATGCAATAAATTATTCTATTATTAATAAAAAGATATTGAAGGGGACATAATGAAATTATTGTTGAAGAGTGTTTGCTTACCCACAATAGGAAAAGACAAGTGGTTGTAGCTACTGAGTGAGAAATCAAGGTGAAGGAGACATCTTCCTTGAAATGAGGTCACAACTCTTTGTTGAGTGCTAAGGAGTAGGAGGCTCATAAATGACCAAGTCCTAGGAAAAATAATATATAATAGTATGTCCATTAGGAAGGAGGAGGCTAGCATTGGACGGGGATTGAATGTGATAATGCAAGAGATGGCGCATTGAGTGGATTTTTCTCTTGTGGTTCCATGAACACGCTCAAGGGTTTTGGAGCAAGTGAGTTAGCTTCTTTAGGAGTTGGTTTTGAGGAGCGACTATCCCATTTCTATTTTCGCAGCAACAGTGCCAAGTTCTTATTATGATTCTTATTATTAAATCTAGTTACAGTAGGATGTGCATTTTAACTTGAAGTGCAACTATATTCTTTAGGTAGAAATGTTTTATGCATTTGTATAGGGAAAATAACTATGCTTATGCATTTTAATCATGTATGTACAATTTTAGATTAATTATTTATGCATCTCAGATGAGGCATCCATACCCGAATCAAAGATTGTTAGTAATGGCTACTATTGTAATATTTAGTAAATTATGAGCATAGTCATTTTTATTCTTGTTCTAGTTTTGAATCTATAAACTAGATTCATTTAAATTATTTAATGTTTGTAAATTACTCAGTTCAAAGCTATTCTCATTAGCTTAATCCAAGGGATAAAAAATATTGTTTTAAACAAATCAACTTTTATTATAGAATTTGGTCGAGAGTTGAAAGGCATTAGAAATTTTAATATATATATTAAATACATTCTATTAAAAGAAATATGTTATGATTCCAAATCTTACACATCTAGAATGATGGATCGGGATCATTTGAATCAGATTTAAATATCTAAGAATAATCTATGTACGAAAGTTATAAGTCTAGATATGAAATACAACAAGTTATGATATCCATAACGTATTCAAGAAATCAATCAAGGATCCATCAGTATCCTATCAAATATTACACTATCAATCAACATTGAAATTAATGCTACAATTTTCTAATTAAAATGTTGAGATATCCTCTTAAACAATGAATCTTTCCAAAATCAATGCAGAATAATAAGTCCATCCTAAATGGAAACCAAGTGTCTCTAAACATAAAATTCATATCTAAAAAATGTTTCTCACTAGAAACGCTTACAATTACTTCATAACCACAATTTCAATTGTTGAACAGAGGACTACAAATTTCTTTGCAAAGATCTCAAAGACCTTGTAACATTCCCATTAGTAAAATTACAATTTAAAGCTTTGCATGAACTCCATATAATATATATATATATAAAGTAAATCTCGCACCTACACCTAATTACTATCTGTCCTTTAAGGTTTTACGTCTGAAATAATTTTGTAACGCTAAACCACTTAAGCATTAAAGGGAGATAGACCCCGCAATTTAGCTCAACAACTTACTTAGAAGAAATGCTAACTCATTTTCTCCTCTATTTCAGGTTCCATAACCCACTGATTCTAAAAGAAGTGATTACACCCTATCCACAAGTCTAATGCTAAGAGGGACGAAGGTCAAGAAACAAAATAGGATAATGGACCACTATCCAACTATGGTATTAAGCATTTGGATTCATGATTTAATTGTAAAAAAATGTTTTTCAAGTCCGAGGATGCTCTTTATTTCTAAAGATGGGCTGAATTTACCGTAGGAATATCCATTCTGAGCATGCAGTCGACTTCACACTTGTACTGCTGAAAGGGTTACTGTACGTTCTCAAAATTCCTTTTTCCTTATAGTGAATTTGGTTGGCTCAAAACATGTCGGTGTAGACAAAGCTTACAGTTTGGCACCATACTCCTTCACGGTGATGGTTTTGGTTGCTATGTTGTCGACGTTGCTATACAGCGTAGAAGTAATTTCATTACAGGTATAAAATCCATACTGATTTTTTATTTGGGTTTGATAATTTATAAATTATTATTGGTAATCTAAAGCTTTGTGTTTTGGTTTTTACAGTTTTGTTGGCTGCAAGCGGAGTCTTTCCAATTTTATGAGGTAATTTGTTGGTCTTTTATGCTTGTTATACATTTGTGAGTCAAACTTTAACAGGGATGTTGCATTTGTATAATATATTGCTACTAAGTTGGTTTTAAAAAAGGCTTTGTGGATGGCTGTAACAAACCAATACATTCCAAGGGTTTTTAGCTCGACCCAATAACTCAGGTCGTTCGAAACTATGGGTAATTTATTAATTTTTATAGAGCTTATTTATTGTGTAACTAGTTATTGAGAGAGTTGTGACCAGTTGAATGAGCTCATGCATTTTAATGAACTGTGGCTCTATGGTAGATGACGTTATGTAATACTATGTTTCTTGTGAAGTTTGAATATATATAACAGTATAAATGTATTGCTTTTTCTTTATTCATCGTTCTTATTTCATTTCAGCTTCTGTAAAAAAATATTTACACTCCGAGTTTCGACTGATGATAAACTGTAAAATGGTATACTATGGTTATACTGGTTTTAAAAGAAAGTTTCAGTTTTTTTTTTCACGTCCACTCCTATCCACCCTGAGACCATAACTGCTCGCTCTGATTGTTGCAGGAGCACCTGGCTCGAATTCCAATCTATTCACCATTGTGTAAATTCTTTCACTTCCCAATAGCAGAGAAATTGATCGTGTCAGTGATCCATTTGATGATCTACGAAGAAAAAAATATTAGAGGATATCGAATGGTGGTGAAAGATCGCGACGAAAATCGATGGTCACAATTTATTCTACATCCGGGAACCTATCAACGAGTCTTGCATTCCGCATTCCGCATCCCGCATCTCCCATGTGGAATAGACCATTGCGGAAATAATTAGTTGTGGAAATAGAGATTATGGATCCACATCTCGCATCCCGCATGCTGAAAGGAGAGTTGTGGAACGAAAATATGCAAGGAACAGAATTCAAAGAAGGACGTTTCCGCATCCCGCATCCCACAAGTTGTGGAAAGAAGAGTTGTGGAAGGAAATTCAACCTGTTAACAGAAGTCTTGGACATATTTGATCATTCAGGCCATCACCAATCTGACCATCTACGTCCCATAACATAATTTAGAAATGCATTGAAAGAAACATACAGAGATGTCTACAATTGAAATTATACAGTAAAGGAAATTAATCAATTCAACACATTAGGCATGTTCATCATATTTCATTAAGCAAATACAATTGTAGAGATTAACATAGACAAGAATACTTATCTTGAAGGAAGTTTGTCTCGCAACCAGCTACGTTGCTGCAACGTTCCACCCAACCATAGGACAGTGCACTCATCAATCTCTCAGCAGCACTACCACCCTCGAGCTAAACATGATTCCCACAAGGAATAAGGAACACTAGCAGGATCACAGATAGCCAAGGATACAAAAAAACTCATCCAAACTAGCACACTTGGGTTTATCAGGATGCAAACAAAGAAGCCAATATACTGCTGGGTTTATCAAGCTAATCAACCAAGCCAACATTCACATTAAGGACTAGCCAAACCAACTAACAGATGGGTTTATCAGTATAAAAAGGAGCTGGAAAACTTGAACTACTAAGCTAGTAACCTCAACCACTGAGCTATGGACACCTGCACTAGATCGGGCTTTGCTCCTAAAATATCTACACACCCAACACAAGGAAGGATCCCCTTCTCTACTACACAGTCCCTCAGGCTATGCTTTCCATTCCAGTGTTGTTCAGGGTGTGCAAAGAAAAAAACCAGCCCCTCTAGATCTATTTGTGAGGTTCCTTTTTAAACCAGGTTTATCAAGCTAGTTCAGACCCAATCCGAATCCTACCAGTTTAGACCAAGGAAAAATATGCACATAGGAAACCACAATGTCAACAAAACAAAACATGCTTCCTCTCACTCTCTCATAGAGGAGACCATTGCACAAAAATGGTGAGGATAACACAAACGAACAACTCAGAGCAAAACATGGTTCTGCAAGCAGGATGAACGCACAATGTGCATGAGCAGAATGGAATCGAGAATGATTAGAATGGACCCTGATGTTTTGGTGAGAGCCCAATGATGGACTCAACATGCACAATGAGGACAAAAAACCAAAATGTGAAGGATGGATGATCAAAACATCCCCCGCTCCCCAAAACATGAGGGAAGATGAAAACATGAATGCATGATGGAATGGGCATACGTTTTTGGGTGTTTCCTTTTAAAACATAAGTTTTCCCCAAAATGGATCACGGTTAAACATTCTTCCTCCTTATCCTTAGGAAAGCATGCCCCCATCTCATTATTTATTGCATTAACATAGCTGGTTGTGGGCTTTTAATTAAATTACATATTTATATAATGTCCAAAATTATATACTCTTCTCGACTTAGCACCATAAACCATAGGCATCAACCTTGATCACCTATACAAAAAACATCAATCAATGGTAGGGCCTTCGCCTTGAGCTCCTTGCCACTATTCCATACAATATTTACATCATATATATTTATTGAAAATGAGGTAAAAACTAGGGTGTTACATTCCCCTCCCCCTTCAACAACACTGTCCTTAGTGCTTTACAAAATTAAACAAAAATACTATGTTTGTACCGCCTAAATGATCTACAAAATTTAACAAAAATGGGTGTGGCAATCACATGGAATGCTCTAGCTCCCATGTAGCCTCTTCAGGGCTGTAGTACTCCCATTTCACCTTTACCTTCCATATGGCTCGGTTCCGGAGCATTGTGACCTTCCCTTCAAGGATGCGCATTAGCTCGATTTGGAATGCTCCCTCAGGTTCCACCTGAATCAAATCCAAATTTATCACATGCTTAGGATCATGCACATATCTCTTAAGAAAAGAAACATGAAACAAATTGTGATCCCTAGTGATAGTAGGCAATTCAAGTCTATATGCAACTGTCCCTATTCTTTCAAGCACTTCAAAAGACCCATAGTATCTGGGTGACAACTTGACACAACTTCTAAGCTTCAAGGAAATATTCTTTTCCCTCACTCTGAGGTAAACATGATCCCCAACACTGAACTCTTTGTTCACCCTATGCTTATTTGCATAGATTTTTTGTCTATCCTAGGATGGTTTCAGATTTTACTTGATCTTTACAACCTCTTGCTCCATCTCCTTGAGCAGTTCTGGACCAAGCACAACACAGTTCACTGGATTATCCCAAGTCACTCGTGTCCTACACCTCCTGTCATACAAAGCTTCATATGGACTCATCCCCAAGGATGCTTGTTGTCAATTGTTATATGGAAATTCTACCAAGTGTAAATAATCTTCCCACTTAGTTGGTTTGTCCATCACATACATGTGAAGCATGTCTTCAAGCATTTGGTTAACTTTCTCTGTTTTCCCATCAGTTTGAGGATGGTAGGCAGTGCTAAAATTCAACTTTGTACCCAAATCTGCAAACAATCCCTTCCAAAAATTTAAAGTGAACTTGACATATCTGTCAAAGACCATTGCCTTAGGTAATCCATGCAATTTGAAAATATCCTTCATGAATACCTTTGTAATGTCATCAGTCTTATGCGTAGACTTAACTGGTATAAAATGTGCTGCCTTTGTAAACTTGTCCACCACAACCATGATGGAATCATGTTGTCTCCAATTCAATGTCAATCCTCTAATAAAATCCATGGAAATAACTTCCCATTTCCATTTTGGAACTGGAAAAGGACACAATAACCCTACTGGGTGTTGATGCTCAACCTTCACTTGCTGACATTTCATGCACCTTGAAATATATTTAGCCATGTCCTTTTTCATTTCTAGCCAAAAGTACTTCTTTCTAGCTGTAGCTATTGTCTTCTAACATCTCGGGTGTATAGAATATGGATCTTGATGGATCTCATCCATAACAACCCTCCTCAAATCTTCTACATTTGGAATATAATTTTTTTTCTTATAAGTAAGGAGTCCATCTTCTTCTGATTTATATCCCTCATACTTCTTTTCAAAACTTTCCTACTGCAACTTGTCTTTTACCTCCACATACAATTCATCTTTAGCGACATGATTAACAATCTGTTGTCTCAAATCTGATTGGAAAATACTAAGATATGCCACATGCATTTCCTACACCTTCCCGCTGAGTGCATCAACTACCTTATTCTATTTTCCTTTTATGTGTTTTATTTCAAAATCAAACTCACATAAAAACTACAACCATCTAGCTTGCTTAACATTTAGTGTAGGCTGATCAAACAAATACTTCAAACCACAATGGTTTGTTCTTAGCTCAAATCTTCTTCCCATCAATTAATGCCTCCACATCTTGAGAGCATGTACTATGGCTGCAAGTTCTCGATCATGAGTGGCATAGTTCTTCTCATGATCCTTCAAATTTCTTGAATCATAACATATTACGTGGTTGTATTGCATAAGAACTCCTCCAAGTACTTGATCACATGCATTAGTACACACCACAAAATCTTTCTGTAAGTTTGCAACTTTCAAGACTGGTGCACTTGTGAGAAGATTTTTCAACTTATAGAAGCTTTCTTCACACCTTGATGTTCATTCAAACTTTATCCCCTTCCTTTGCAAAGAAGTGATGGCATGTGCAACCTTGGAGAATCCTTCAATGAATCTCCTGTAGTATCCTACAAGTCCCATACAATATCTTACATCTATCCCATTTTTTGGAGTAGTCCAATTCATAATGGCTTCAATCTTGTCAAGGTCCATACATATACCCTCTTCTAAGATAATGTGACCCAAATACTGAATTCTATATTTATATAAGTCACACTTTCTCAACTTTGCACACAACTGATGCTCTCTGACCAATTGTAATGTCAATATTAGATTCTCTTCATGCTATTCCTCATTCTTAGAATAAATAAGTATGTCATCAAGGAAAACAAGAATAAACTTGTCCAAATACCTACTGAAGACACTACTCATAAGGCACATAAATGTATCTGGTGCATTTGTGAGACAAAATGGTACCACTACAAACTCATAATGTCCATACCTTGTCCTGAAGGTTGTCTTATGAATGTCTTCATCCTTGATTCTCACTTAATGGTAACCACACCTCAAGTCAATTTTTGAAAATACCTTTGCGCCTCTCATTTGATCAAAGAGGTCATCAATTCTAGGAAAAGGATATTTGTTCTTCATAGTGGCTTTGTTCATTTGTCTGTAATCAATACACAATCTGAGTGTACCATCCTTCTTCTTCACAAACAAAACTGGTGCTCCCCAATAACTCTTGCAACTTCATCTTAAGCTCTAGAATTTGTAGTGTACTCATCGTGTAGGGTGTCTTGGATACTGGTGCTACTCCTAGCACAAGTTCAATTGTGAAATCAATGTCTCTCTTTGGAGGAAGCCCTAGAATATCATGGGGCAAAACATCCCTAAATTCTAGCAACACATGAAAGTCCTCCAACCTAGGAGTTCATTCTCTATTGCTTCGAAAACATGAGATGCATACACTATGCAACCCTTCCTAGAAAACTTCTTCAACTACATTGCTGAAATCTGCCTCACAAAAATCAGCTTTGGAATGCCTCTTACAACTCTTGGGTTCCCTTCTTCATCCATGCATTCAAAATTCTTATTATAGCAGTCGAGCTTTACACTGTGAGCTTCTAACCAATCCATTCCAATGAGAAAATCATAGGAACCAAGTGGTAGAACATTCATATCTACACAAGTGACCAATCCATTCATCACCAATGGGCATTTCTCTACCACTTCACTAACCTTTCTCTTAGTTCCAGTGGCTAACTGAACTAACCATGATTTTCTATGCTTTACTTTCGTAAAAGCACAAATATCCACTACTCTAGGAGAAATGGAACTATGAATAGTACCATGGTCAATGAAAATATAAACTGATTGCTCAATAATCGTACCTGCAACTTCAACCATAGTTGACTGGTGATCTGCTTGGCGGTCCTCTAGTGCTGCATAGATTTTAGGGACATCCCTTGCTACTTGACCCACTGTTTCTGTCTCTTGAAAGTTTTAAGATGACATTGCATTCTCATTCTCATGTGGATAATTCTTGCATATGTGGGGTCCTCCACATTTCCAACATTTGATTGGTGCTTTTTTCTATTGTGGATCTCTTGGATCTTCTCCCACCACTCTAGCTTGCTCCTTCTCAACTTGGGATGGCTGCTTCTATTGATTCCTAAAGTTAGAAGGTTTGAAACCTTTCTTCCTTTCGCCAGACTTCTCATTCTTCTTATCCTTTCATGTCTTATGATAGTCAAGTTTTCCTTTGCTTTGCTCATAGAAATACTTAGCTTTCCTTATTGCTTCTTCCATAGTTCTAGGTTCATAAAACTCAGTTCTTTCT
This sequence comes from Pseudotsuga menziesii, assembly GCA_001517045.1. Taxonomy (NCBI): domain Eukaryota; kingdom Viridiplantae; phylum Streptophyta; class Pinopsida; order Pinales; family Pinaceae; genus Pseudotsuga; species Pseudotsuga menziesii. The sequence goes on from LPNX010127630.1 coordinate 98,866, forward strand.
TTGTAAGATTGAGGCAATCCACTCAGGAAATGCTGGATTTTCACCTTCTCATCTTTGATGTAGATGACATACTACAATAGTTCCAAGAACTTATTTGCATATTCTTCCATTGTCTGCCATCCCAATCTCAGCTCATGGAACTCTTTGATCTTATCATCATAGTACCTGTCAGAGAGGTACTTCTGCTTGAAATGCGTCTGGAACTGTTTCCACACAATCTTCCTTTCATTAATATTTTTCACTTGCTTGAAGTGCTCCCACCATATGGATGCTCTTCCAGTTAAGTTGAAGATGGATACCCTATCCTTCATATTTCTCGAGTAGTCTTGGACTTGGAAATATTTCCTCATCCCAAGAAGCCAAGATTCAGTTTCTTGACCATTCTTTATCTAACCATTGAAGGTAGGAGGCCTTTCCTTCTTAAATTCATCATGTGAGCGGTTTTGGTAGTGCCTCTTTCTCTTATTCTCATGAGAAGAAGAACTTGAACCACCTGTGGATCTTTGAGAGTCAGATGACCCACTAGGATATCTCTTTCTTCTTCTAGCAATGCTCTTACATCCTTCTAGTCTCACTGTCCAGTCCTCAGAGTTCATATGCCTCTGAATGTCTATCAAACTTTGCAGCATGGATTCGTTCAACTAATTCCTCTCCTCCAAAGCCTTAACCAATCTTTCATTATCTTCCCTATGACTTTGCATATCCACCCTTAGGTTTCTCCTGGTGGCGGAAAAATATGGGGGAGTATATTGAAACCTTTTCCCATTAGACTTTGTCTCAGCATTTCCAATTCAGACATTTTCCTCTGTAGCATATTCCTCGTATTCATTGGGGTTATGTGCATCATCGCACATGTTGGTTCGCATGGCTCAGTAAAACCAACTTTACTGAACTACTATCTGGAATCTTTCCCTTTGATGGTGACTATAATTCTGCAAAATGTGTTAATAACAAAATTGCTAGCTGCATAGTAAAATCAGAAGTAAAAACCATTTACCAACAGCTGTGTTAATTTTTCAACTTGGCCCATCAAGGCCTAATGTTGCAACCCAAAATTACGATACCACACTGTCACATCCCATCCCGTCCACTAGAGAGAGAACATGACCAAAATGCTCGCTCTGATTGTTGCAGGAGCACCCATCTCAAAGTTCAATCTATTAACCATTGTGTAAATTCTTTTACTTCCCAATAGTAGAGAAATTGATCCTGTCAGTGATCATCTCAACGATCTATCAAGAAAAAAATATCAAAGGAGATCAAATGGTGGGGAAAGATCATGATGAAAATGACGGTCACAATTTTTTCTACATCCGAGAACATATCAACGGTGCAGAAAACATGATTTTGTGGAATCGGGGAAAATATGGAAATTCTGGTCTTGCATCCTGCATTCTGCATCCCGCATGCAGAATAGACCGTTGCAGAAATAATTAGTTGCAGAAATACAGATTATGGAGCTGCATCCTGCGTATCGCATCCTGATGCAGAAAGGAGAGTTGCGGAAGGAAAATCTATGGGGAATATAATTTACAGAAGGACATTTCTGCATCTCGCATCCCACAAGTTGTGGAAAGAAGAGTTTTGGAAGGAAATTCAATCTATTAACATAAGTCTTGGACATATTTGATCATTCAAACCATCACCGATCCAGCCATCTAAGTCCCATAACGTTATCTACAAATGCATTGAAAGAAACATACATAGATTCCTACAATTGCAATTATACGGCAGAAGCAATTCATCAATTCAACACATTAGGCATGTTCATCATATTTCATTAAGAAAATACAATTGCAGAGATTAACATAGACAAGAATACTTATCTTGAAGGAAGTTTGTCCCGTAACTAGCTACGTCGCTACAATGTTCCACCCAACGATAGGCCAATGTGCTCATCAATCTCTCAGCTGCAATCTCACGCTCGAGCTGGGCATGATTTCAGCAAGGAATAAGAAACACTAGTAGGCTCACACATAGCGGAGGATACAACAAAATGCAGCCAAGAAAACATAGTTGGGTTTATTAGGCTGCAAACAAACAACCCAATATACTGTTGGGTTTATCAAGCTAATCATCCAAGCCAACATTCACATTAAGGACCATCCAAGCCAACTAACAGATGGGTTTATCAGGATGCAAAGGAGATGTAAAAATTGAACTTCTAAGCTAGTGAGCTCAACTACTGAGCTATGGAAACCTGCACTAGATCATGCATGGCTCCTAAAACATCTACACACCCAACACAAGGAAGCATCCCTTTCTCTTCTACATAGTCCCTCAGGATATGCCTTCCATTCCATTGTTTTTTAGAGTGTGCAAAGAAGAAAACCAGCCCCTCTAGATGTATTTGTGAGGTTCCTTCCTACACCAGGTTTATCAAGCTAGTTCAGACACAATCCTACTCCAACTAGTTCAGACCAAGGAGAACATATTAACACAAAAAAACTTCCTTCTGGTCTCACTGTCAAGTCCTCAGAGTTCATTTGCCTCTGCATGTTTGTCAAACTTTGCAACATGGATGCATTCAGCTAATTATTCTCCTCCGAATCCTTAACCAGTCTTTCATTATCTTCCCTATGACTTTGCATATCCACCCTTAGGCTTCTCATGGTGGCGGAAAAATATGGGGGAATATCTTGAAACCTCCTCCCATTAGACTCTATCTTATCATTTCCAATTTGTAAATTTTCCCCCATAGCATCTTCCTCGTATTAATTGGGGTTTTGTGCATCATCACACATGTCGGTTCTCATGGCTCAGCCAAACCAAATTTATTGACCTACATTATCTGGAATGCTTCCCTTTGATGGTGACTATAATTCTGCATAATGTGTTAATAACAAAATTGTTAGCCGCATAGTAAAATCAGAAGTAAAAACCATTTACCAACAGATCTATTAACTGTTCAACTTGGCCCATCAAGGCCCAATGCTGCAACCCACAGCTATGATACCACACGATCACATCCCCTCACTCTGATTGTTGTAGGAGCTTCCATCTTGAAGTTCAATCTATTCACCAATGTGTATATTCTTTCACTTCCCAATAGTAGAGAAATTGATAATGTTAGTGATCCATTCAATGATCTACGAAGAAAAAAATATCAGATGAGATCAAATGCCGGGGAAAGATCGCGACAAAAATCAATGGTCACAATTTGTTCTACATTCGAGAACAAATCAACGGTTGAGAATCAACTCGCAAGAATCAATGGTGCAGAAAGCTTGAGTTTGCGGAATTGGGGAAAATATGGAAATTGTGGTCCCGCATGCGGAATAGACTGTTGCAGAAATAATTAGTTGCAGAAATAGAGATTATGTAACCGCATCCTGCATCCCGCATCCCACATGCAGAAAGGAGAGTTGCAGAAGGAAAATCTACGAGGAACAGAATTTAGAGAAAGACATTTCCGCATCCCGTATCTCGCATCTCGCAAGTTACGGAAGGGAATTCAATCTATTAACAAAAGTATTGGACATATTTGATCGTTCAGGCCATCACCAATCTGATCATCTAAGTCCCATAACGTAATTTAGAAATGCATTGAAATAAACATACACAGATTCCTACAGTTGCAATTATACAACGGAAGCAATTTATCAATTCAACACATTAGGCATGTTCATCATATTTCATTAAGAAAATACAATTGTAGAGATTAACATAGACAAGAATACTTATCTTGAAGAAAGTTTGTCCTACAACGAGCTATGTCACTGCAACATTCCACCCAACCATAGGCCAATGTGCTCATCAATATCTCAGCAACACTCCCACTGCCGAGCTGGGGATGATTCCCATAAGGAATAAGGAACACTAGCAGGCTCACACATAGCCAAGGATACAACAAAAATCAGCCAAGCCAACACAGTTAGGTTTATCAGGCTGCAAACAAACAAGCCAATATACTGCTGGGTTTATTAAGCTAATCAACCAAGAAAACATTCACATTAAGGACCAACCAAGCAAACTAACAGATGGGTTTATCAGGCTACAAAGGACCTGGAAAACTTGAACTGCTAAGATATTGAGCTCAATCACCGAGCTATGGACACCTGCACTAGATCGTGCTTGGCTCCTAAAACATATTCACACCCAACACAAGGAATCATCCCCTTTTCTTCTACATAGTCCCTCAGGCTATGCCTTTCATTCCAGTGCTGTTGAGGGTGTGCAAAGAAAAAAACCAGCCCCTATAGATCTATTTGTGAGGTTCCTTCCTACACCAAGTTTATCAAGCTAGTTCAGATCCAATCCCACTCCAACCAGTTCAGACCAAGGAGACAATTTCAACACAACAAAATAGTATTCCTCTCACTCTGTGACAGAGGGGAGCATTGCACAACAACACTAAGGATACCACAGACGAACAACTCAGAAAAAAACACTATTCTGCAAGCAGGATGAATAGACAGTGTGCATGAAAATAATGGAATCGAGAATGATTAGAATGGACCTTGACATTTCAGTGAGATCCCAATGATGGACTCTATATGCAAAACAAGGAAAAAAAACTGAAAACGTGAAGGATGGATGATCAAAATGTCCCCCACTCCCCAAAACATGAAGGAAGATGAAAACGTGAATGCATGAGGGAATGGGTATATGTTTTTGGGTGTTTCCTTTTGACACATGGCTTTTCCCCAAAATATCTCAATGTTAAACATTCCCCCCCTTATCCTTAGGAAATCATGCCCCCATCTCATTATTTGTTGCATTGACATAGCTAGTTGTGGGTTTTTAATTAAATTGCATATTTATATGATGTCCAAAATTATATACTTTTCTTGATTTAGCACTATAAACCGTAGAAATCAACCTTGATCACCTATACACAAAAAATTAATCAATAGCAGGGCCTTGGCCTTGTGCTCCTTGCCATGATTCCATACAATATTTACATCATATATATTCAATGCAAATGGGGTCAAAACCGTGGTGTTACGTGGTTCTTATAAAATTTTTAAGTTAATGCGATATAGGGTTTATCTGTTAATAAAATATTTTACTTGCACTTTTCGAGCATGTTTAAAATCCTTTAAGTTTATTTATTTAACATTTATATGGCGACTAGAATATTTATTTAGTAGTGGTCGTTCGCTAGTGTTTTCATTAACACTTAGGGCTTCATCTTCGTAATTTATACAGTGCGATTTTGATAAATAGATGAACTTTCTAGTAATTCTATAAAAATCCATTCATCTCAACTTCTCGTTTTGATTGATGTTTGTCCCATAATTTTGTGTTAGGTTTACATAATGTTTTAATGATTTTTTTGTTTTGAAATTGAAACACTTTCATTGCAATATAACATTTCTACATTCGCTACTCTATATAGAGATAGAAAATAGATTTAAAGAAAAACAACATTAGGGTTATAAATAATGGTTTATCAAGAAATAAACACTTAGTTCTATTTCTCGCATTAATGGTAACTCTAACCCTAGTTTACTCATAAACAAGGTAAATCTATATTTTGCTTTCAGTATTTAAATAATAAGGTTATTCATAACCCCGCTCCTTATATATTATAGCTCACAATTTATCTATGCAGTAATTAAAACTTAATAAATAAATAAATTAAGCTCATAGTCTGGTACATATCTGGAAGTGATAGGTGTAATAGTTTGACACCACCCTACCATAGAAACCTGTAGCAGTTTTTAACTTGCTCAGTTTCACCTAGTTTCCCATAGCTTTAGGTTTAAAAATGTTCCACCTTAGCCTCAAGTTGTCACCAGTATTAACAGGAATAAATAATTTCAGAACTTGGCATTCTCATATGCCTCACTGACAGGTCTATAAAACAGATCCTAACATTAGCATGATGTTCACTGGAAGACCTATACTTTCCAAGAATTTCTCATAGAGCCTTCACCCCAAGGCAATCTCCGGCAGCTCTCTTTCATAATAAAGAAGGAAAATCACCCCTTCCTGTCTTTCCTAGGACTTTTATATCAAATAACTGATTCCTAAATACTGGCCACTAATCTCCTTAGAGAATGTTGCAGGTTTAATAATTGTTTTATAATTTAATTTATGTTAATTGTTGTTTAACTATTACAACTTCCAACTTCCAAATGTACGTAAAATTTAACTTATTATTATTACTTTAAAATTAAATAACAACAATAATAATATCAAAAGTAGTTAGGGGTTTTGCAGACCCTATGGGTCGTAGAAAAAATCACAACTTTAAATCATATCAAATATAAAAAATACAATTCATAACAATGTGGCTGTAAGACCATTCAATGGAATCCCCAATCGTTTAAACACAAACTACAAGCTCTTAACCAATAAACATATAAGTGTGGAAAGACAGTTTGTGGAAGCCTAATTCAAAAAATTTAAAAGACAACCCGCAATCTGTAATCCACAATTGCTGAAGGTTATTTTCGAAAAAGGTTAAATGGAAACCCGTAATCAATAATTGCGAAATGTTAAATACAGAAGGTTATTTTGTAAAAATTTAAATGGAAACCCGTAGTCTGCAATTCGTAATTGTTGAAGGATAAGTGGGGAAGTTATTTAGAAATAGTAAAAGGAAGCACATATTCCACAATCGTGTGCAATCCAAAATTGTGAAAGGATAAATGTGGAAGGTTATTTTGAAAAAGTTAAAAGGAAACCCGTAATGTGCAATAGCGAAAGGATAAATGAAGAAGGTTATTTTGAAAAAGTTAAAAGGAAAACTGCATTCCACAACCCATAATTGCAGAAGGATCATTGTGGAAGGCTATTTATGGAAATATCATTATGGAAAAATAGATTTCAAAAATATCATTACAGAAGGAGCATTGTGGAAGGCTATTTGTGGAAAGATCATTGCAGAAATATAAATTTTGGAAAGATAATCGTGGAAGGATCATTGTGGAAGGCTATTTGTGGAAAGATAAATTTTGAAAGGATAATTGCGAAAATACTAATAAATTTAGAAGTTCAAGACTAAATAGATGAATGAATGTGAGCCTAATTTTCAGAGCTGAGTTCAATGATTGAGGAAAATTTGAACGAAGAAGTAAAGTTAAAAAAACCGAACTTCAAAATTTGAATAACAACATGTTACATTTAATTGGAGAACAAGTTAATTTAACACAAAAGATCACCTGTAGGTTGAAGAATACATGATGATATTGTTCCCTTAGCAAACATCTAGATTGCACAACTGGTCATGTAGCAGTAAATTCTGTTTTAGTAACAGGACAAAAACTACGACATATGTTTTTAGCAGCATGTAGGGACTTTAATGATGTTTCTATAGATATATACTATGTTATATCAAAATGCTTTTTATATATGTATTTTTTAGGTTTGTGAAAAAATGGTATCAGAGCATGGTTACAACACTAGGCTTGAACTGACTCGACACTAATAGTGTTAATTAAACTAGAAGACTAATTTTATTTTATTTTTGGTTTAATTCTCTTACAAATGGGGAGAGAAGGGTAACTTTATTTTTGTAGAAAAAATATGGAAGAAGTAGGAAAGTTTGCAAAAGAAGAGTCTCACCCTAGAAATTATATAAACAATGAAGAGGGTAACCTAAGAGATGGATAAATATGGGTAAATATTAATGGGATTCAAACTAATAACCCATATGAGCTGCAAAGAAATATTAAAGAACTAAGGTCTAAGTTAAAAAGAGTGAGGGAGGATAATGAACGGATCTTGAAAGCTCAAAGGGAACTGAATAATATTTTACTAGCTAAGATGCATAATGATGAAAAAGAGAAAAACAAAGAACCTGAACATAATATGCCAAAAACTAGACCTTACAAACGTAAGGGAAGAAAACAGAAATTTTCTTGTTATGGGGCTGAAACTTCCAGTGAGGAATCAATCAAGCACCACAAAAAGAAAACACCAAGATTCCAGTGAAAGTAGTGATGATAATAAGAAGAAAAAGAAGTACAAACCATATGAATAAATATCTAGGTAATTTAAAAAGATCAAACCACTAATGTTTAACGATGAGATTGAAAAAGAATAAGAGGTAGAACCCTGGATGTCAAGGATGAAGAAATACTTCTAAATTTATAATTACTACAACGAACTGAAAGCAAAAATGGCCATATATAATTTAACTCGAGAAGCAGAAAAATGGTAGAAATATATAAAGAAAGTGAAAGGAATATAAGAAAGATACGTAACCTAGAAAACTCTTAAAAAACATTTTAAATGAAAATACCTCTCATAACAAGTACTATGAAGAGAAGCTTAAGGAATTTTACAAGTTTAGACTAGGAGCTATGACCATTAAAGAGATCTATAGTGAATTCTCAAGTCTTCTTTGTTACGTACCATACATAATAGATGAAAAACAAAGATACAACACTTTCTCAGTTGTTTTACTATCATGTGTAAGGAGTGGATTGAGTATGGAAATCCGAAGACGTTGGAAGAAGCAATGAGAAAAGAAAATCTATGTTATGACCAGAATAAAAATAAAAGAGAAAGTGTGCCAAATTGGAAAACTAAAAGGAAATATAACTTTTATCCAAGAAATAAGAATAATTAATTCCATAAAAATACAGGGAATAATTACAAAGGGTATAAAGGGAGTAACCGTATAAATTTTAAACCATAGAATCCTGCAGCAAAACAAAGTGAACACGCTACTAATTTTAATAATAACACTGGAGAGAGGGAACCCTTAAAATGTTGGGGATGTGGTGAGTGACAGTATTTTAAATATTGTCTAATAAGAAATAAAAAATTTAATGTTCACTCCATTTAGTAAGCTAATACAATTGCATACATGATGAGGATTATGCCTAGAATCAGCGCTGCGTTGGAGAATCGACAAGAAGACCATCAAACTTCAATGACTGAGATCGAATGTATGCTGAAAGGTCAACCCATTTCCATCTTAATTGAGCCAGGTGCAAGTTTGAGTTATGCATCACATAGGGTGGTTGAATTATGTGAATTCATACTAGAAAAATTTGATAAGTCATGGTTGGTACATCTAGCCACAAGTACTAAACATAAAATCATTACTTATGTTAAAAACTATGAAATATTAATGAATGATTTCAATATGCATGTTGATATGAATATTTTACCATTAGGATCCTAAGATATGTTTATATGAATGTATTGGATAGAAAAACATAGAGTAATGCTGAATTGTTTTGAAAAAACATTTACATGCATAGATGATACAGGAAACACCATTAAAGTGAAAGGAATACCTATAAAAATTATGATCAGAGAGATATTTGATCTACAAATGAAACAATATGTACACAAGGGATGTAAAGTATTTGTTTTTTATGTAATCAATTCCAAATATAGTGATAATAAACTTAAAATAGAAGATATACCTATCTTGATTGATTTTAAAGACATATTTTTGAAAGAAGTCCCTAGACTACCTTCGGAAAGAGACATAGACTTTACAATCAATCTAATACTTGTAGTGGTACCATGATCCAAATATCCTTACCGAATGAACATAATAGAGATTACATATCTCAAATCCCAATTACAAGAATTAATTGACAAGAACTATATCTGACCTAGTGTTTGCCCTTGAAGAGCACTAGTCTTATTTCTAAAGAAGAAAGACAGAACCTTAAGTTTGTGTATAGACTATTGACAACTAAATAAAATGACTATTAAAAATAAATATTCTTTACCCTGGATAGATGATTTGTTTGATCAAGTTTGTGGGGCAACAATATTCTCTAAAATAGATCTATGGTCTAGATACCATCAGGTGCGGATTAAAGATGAAGACATCTTTAAAACTTATTTTAGGACCTATAATGGTCATTACAGATTTATCGTAATGCCTTTTGGGTTGACAAACGCACTTGGAACATTTATGTGCTGAATGAATAGTATTCAAAATAACTATCTGGATAAATTTCTAGTCATCTGCATCTACGACATGTTGATTTCCTCAAAGAATAAACAATAACATGAGGAACATCTAAAGATAATTTTACAAGTATTAACAGAACAACAAATGTATGCTAAGTTCACAAATGTGACTTGTTTAAATATAGGACTCAATATCTAGGACACATAGTGTCCAAGGATGGAATCTCTGTCGACCCCAACAAAAGTAAGGCTATCATTGAATGGCCAATTCCTAAAAATGTAACAAACATAAGATCATTCATGGGGATTACTGGTTATTATCATAATTTCATAGAAGGATTTTCTAAGATAGACCACCCCATAAATTCACTGCAAAAGAAAGGTAAAAAGTTTGAGTGGAATGAAAAGTGTATGGAAAGTTTTAATAAATTAAAACATATGTAAAATACCGCCCATATCCTAAAAATTTCTTATCATTTTAAGGATTTCGTCGTATGTACCGGTGCTTGTTAGGAAGGATTAGGCGGGGTGTTAATACAAGAAAGTTACGTGGTGGATTATGAATCTAGAAAACTAAAAGAGCATGAAAATAATTACGCTATGCAGGACTTAGAACTTGTTGCAATTATACATGCTTTAAAGATGTGGCAACATTACCTCATTGGAAGAAAGTTTCTGTTAATGTTAGATAACATAAGATTAAAATATTTATTTGACCAACAAAATCTAAATGCTACACAGGCTAGGTGGTTGTATTTCTTAGGTGAATACGACTTAAAAATAAAACACATAAAGGGAAAAAAAAACAAAGTTGCAGACGCTTTGAGTTGTCATGAAAAATTACATTTTGCAAGCAACAATTACGAATCGGATCTCGAAAATCAAATCTTAAATGCAGAAAATTATGATAAAAAATACCAAAATTTAAAAAGAAAGATGTTGAAAATGAAAAGAACCAAATAAAAAAAGATATTAGCCTAAATAGAAGAGGATTACTGCTGCATAAAAACAAGTTGTACATACCAAATACAACATAAATATGATTAAAAGTCATGAATGAGTTACATAAATGACCTTATTCAGGACATCCTGGATACCAGAAGATGATCACCATGATAAGGAAATAATTCTTTTGGCCTAACTTGAAGGAAGAGGTAGAAGAGTACTTACCTCACTGCATCGAATGCCAACAAGTAAACGGATGACACCAACATACAACAGGGTTATTGCAGCAGCTACCCATTCCAGAATGAAAGTGGGAAATAATTAACATGGATTTTATATTAGGTCTACCTAAAAATTTCAGGAAACATGACTCAATTATGTTCGTAGTAAATAAGTTGAATAAAACAACTCATTTAATTCCTGTAAAATCTACTTATAAGGTTGTTAACATTTCAAATATTTTTATGAAAGAGATTTTCATGTTACATGGCGTACGAAAGGTAATAACATCATATAGAGTTGTAAAATTACAGGAAATTTCTAGAAAGCTTTGTTTAAAGGGTTAGGCACTCAGTTGAACTTCAATACTACATATCATTCAAAAATGGATGGGAAAACTAAAAGAGTAAACCACGTCCTATAATACATGCTAAGAATGTGTGTAATGGACAAACCAAGTAAATGGGAATACTACTTACACTTAGTAGAATTTTTTTACAATAATCATTTTCAAGTATCAGCATGTATGAGTCCTATTTAAATTATGTATGGACGCAAATGTAATACTTCAATTTCTTGGAGAAGTCTAGTTGATAGGTTAATGTTAGGACCTGAATTGTTAAAGGATATGGAACTAACCATGAAACAGGTGCAACAAAACTTGAAGGTTTCCCAAGACAGGAAGAAAAATTATGCTGACCTAAAAATAACTCCTAGAGAGTTTGAGGTAGGTGAACATGTGTACAGAAAGGTAAATCCCAAGAACAATTCTTTGAGATTGGGAAATTATTCAATGTTGGCAGCTAGGTATTATGGTTCATTTGAAATTTTGGCTAAATTAGGGCCAGATGCATACATGTTATCCCTACCACCTACTATTAAAGGACCTAGTGTTTTTCATGTTTCTATTTTGAAGAATATATTCATGATGCTACTCATGCAATCGATTGGAATGTTATAGAGGTGGAACCTGAAGGAGATTTTTAGGTGGGACCAAAGTGTATTATTGATAGGAGAGAACTTTTACTCTTAACCATACCATCAGACAAGTCAAGGTGCAATGGAAGCACCTTAGTTCAAAAGAATATACTTGGGAATTGAAACTGCTATGTGGGAGCCATATCCAATCATATTCCAAGGTGAAGACATGGACTAATAAATCAAAAAGTTAATAGAATTGAGGACGGTGTTATACTCTAAGGGGAGGTGTATGTAATACACCAATAATGAATAATTTATTATTAATTTCTACTAGGATATTCTATTTTATTATGTTAAATATTTTTGACATAAATTCCAAAATAAAACAAATGTAGGAATTATTATTTTATTAATAAAAATATGCTAAAGGGAACATAAATGGAATAGCTATTGAAGGATGTATACTGATCGACAAGAGGAAAAAACAAGTGATTGTAGTTGCTGAGTAAGGACTCAAGGCATAGGAGGCATCTTCTGCAAAATTAGGTCACAACTCTTTGTTGAGTGCTAAAGAAAAGGAGGCTCATAAATGACCAAGTCCTAGGAAAAATACTATATAATAGTATTTCCATTAGCAGGAAGGATGCTAGCATTGGATGAGGATTGAATCTGATAATGCAAGAGATGGCACATTAAGTGGATTTTTTTTTTCTGGTGGTTCAGGGAACAAGAATTGTGTTTCTGGAAAAAGTGATTTGGATACTCTAGGAGCTAGTTAGGAGGAAGGACTTTCCCATTTCTGTTTTCTGAGCAGTGGTGCCACATTCTTATTCAATTGGTTATTATTAAATATATTTACAGTAGGAGTTGTATTTTAACTTGAACTACAACTATATTCTTTAGGAATAAATGTTTTATGCACCTGTATAGGCGTAACATCTTCAAAATTACAAAAACAAAATATTACTATACGTAAGTCTAAAATTACCTAGGATGAAAAATCCACGAGATGTCATTTTTTTTACTTTTTATCTGTTGTTTCAACCATTAAAAAAATGACTTAAGTTAAACTGCAAGACTCGTAAGACTATGTTTAGTGTTTTTCAACAACATATCTTTTTTTTAAGACATTATGTCGATACATCATCACGTATTCTAGTTGATACTTTCTTGTTTCTATATAAACTTTTTAGTTCTCTATTGGTTGCAAAGTCATAAAAATTCTTTTCATTCTTTTACTCTTGGTCCTACCTATGAGCTAGGAAAGGAAGGGTCACAGGTCTTACTTAGACTTTACAGCTAACGCAAAACATTCCAGTCGATCACATGAGTAGCATCGTGTACATACTTTTTCAATATAGAAATATAAAAGACATTATGTATTCTAATATTAGGTGAAAAATCTAATTGATATGCCACCGTCCCAACTCTTGCCAATATTTCAATTGATCCACAATACCTGGGTGCTAATTTAACACAACTCCCTAGTTTAAAGGAGTTCTTCTTAGGTTTTACCTTAACAAATACATGCTCACCTACCTATAATTATTTTGGAGTTATTTTAAGGTTAGAATGACTCTTTTGTTTGTCCTGAGCAGTTTTGAAATTGCTTTGTACTTGTTTAACTGTTAGTACTGTTTCTTTTAATAGGTAAGGTCCTAACATCAATCTCTCAACTCGATTACTCCATGTAATAGGAGTATTGCATTTCCTACCATATAATATTTCAAAATAACTAAGTTTAGCTAAATCTTGATAATGATTATTATATGGAAATTCAACTAAATGCAAATAATATTTCCACTTCTTGGGATAGTCTCTAACATACATTCGTAACATGTCTTCTAGTACTTAATTGACTCTTTCCATTTTTCCATCTATTTGTGGATGATAAGTAGTATTGAAATTCAATTTAGTATCTAGTACTTTGAACAAAGATTTCCAAAAATTATGAGTAAACTTAGGATCTCTATCAGAAATTATTACCTTCGAAATTCAGTGCAAACGAAATATTTCCTTCATAAATATGTCGGCAATGTTGGTAGCTTTATGAGTTGTTTTAATAGGTATGAAGTGTGCTTCCTTACTTATTTTGTCCACAACTACCGTTATTGAATCATTTTGTTTCTGATTTTTAGGAAAACCAGTTATAAAATCAAGACTGATCATTTCCCATTTCCAATTTGGAATTGGTAATGGTTGTAAAAGACCTGTTGGGTGTTGATGTTCAACTTTAAATTGCTCAGATTCTATACACCTATCTATAAATTCAGCAACTTCATTCTTCATAATAGGCCAGAAATACTCTTGTCTCAACATTGTTATCATCTTCTAGTACCCCGAATGTACAAAATAAGGACATTTTTCTACTTCATTCAAAATGAGTAGTTTAACTTCTCGTATCTTAGGCACATAAAGTCTGTTTTTATACAACATTAAGCCTTATTCAATTAAACTATAGTGTGTATTTATATTTTCATATACATTATGAGTTACTTTTTCTCTTAAACTTTGGTCTTCTATTTTAAGTTTTATTCCTTCTTCCAATTTATCATCTAATTCAGTTTTATAACTGCTAATGGAAGTTATAAAATTTGTTATTGCATTTCTCCTTAAGGCATCAACCACTTTATTTTCCTTTCCTTTAATGTGTTTGATTTCAAAATCATATTCGCTAAGGAAATATGACCATGTGGCTTGCCTTGTGTTTACATATTTTTTATCAAACAAATAATTCAAGCTAATGATATGACACATTAGTAAAAATATTTTACCTATTAGATGATAGTGCCACATTTTTAAAGCATGAATTATGGTAGCCAGCTCTAAGTCATAACTTCCATAATTCTTTTCATGTGTTTTTAACTTCCTTGATTCATAAGCACTTACGTTACCTTCTTGTGTCAGTACTCCACCCAAACCTTCATTGCATGCATGAGTTCATACAACGAAATATTTGTCTGGATATGTTATTTTTAAAATGGGTGGAGTGGTTAATAATTATTTTAATTTATTAAAACTTTATTCACACTTTTGATCCCACACAAATATTTTTCCCTTTTTATGTAATGATTTTATAGGATTTGCGATTTTCGAAAATCCTTCTATAGATTTCCTGTAATGACCTGTTATTCCCATAAATGATCGTACATCAGTTACGTCCTTGGGAACAGGCCAATCAATTATCGCTTTTATTTTATCTAGGTCTACCAATATCCCTTCTTCAAATATTACATGCCCTATATATTGTATGTTATCCTTATAAAATTTAAATTTATTGAAATTAGCATACATTTTATGTTCTGTTAAAAATTATAGTATTATCTGTGAGTGTTCTTCATGTTCTTCATTCATTTTAGAATAAATTAATATGTCCTCTATAAAGACAACTACAAATTTATCTAAGTATTTTCTTAGGACACTTTTCATTATTCAAATAAAAGTTACCAAAGAAAACACTTATCATGACTAAGACGCCCTATCTTAGTACTTAACCCTAATATGATTTAAGTCTGATAGGAGGAATTACAACCCTCTAAAAAATGTCGACATTAATGAACAAAGGAAATTTATGAAATGATTATATATATATATATATATATATATATTAAGTGGTGATGGGGAAATCCCTACCTTGATGGAAGGATACATCAATTGTATTTATGGCATTATAGCACACCCCATTTAGTGGCGTTGTTCTATATATGTATCTAGATACATATGCAAAAGAGAAAAGGTGATAGTAGTTAACCCAACTAAGAATATTAGGCCAAGACAAGTGATGGGTTGTTCCATTGGAAGGAGCATCGATCACTTGTGGAAAATCAAAGAAAATATAAAATATTTCCTTTAATAATCTAAGCCTTAGATGTCAAGCTAGGTATAAATAATTCATGAAGAAGATGATTCCTTGGTTAGCGGATAGCAAACCAGTATGACCCTCCTTCCATTGTCTTTATCGATTTATCCTTACAAAGGGCAAGGCAGGTGTTTCTTGCTTTAAAGGAAATAATGACTTATGGCAGAACTCTGAATGTTATTTCTATATTAATAATAAGGAACCCTTATACTAATGTAAATAGGAATAATCCCTTATAAAAGAACTTATGATTATCATGATAAGGATATTATCCTTTTGAAAATTGGGATTTTATTTACTATTCCGAAAAAGTACTTTCATGAGTAAACAACACATTTAATTTCTTTAAGACCAATATATTTATTAAAAATAATTATTTTATTGGTTTTCATTAAAGAAAAAGACTAGCTAGGATCGATGCATGCCACAGAAAAACTACTTGACAGCGAGATGTGAGGAGACCTGTCTCAGCAAATTAGTAGCAGAATTACTGCCTGGATTTGTGGGACGTTTGGGTGCACCCTAAGGGAAAGAGATTGTTGATACTTTTGTTATTAATAGATTAGGAAATCCCTTGGAAAAGGATGTGCTGAGCTGAAAGAAGAATCACTAGCTCTCCATTTGATGCTGGGTTTTCCTTGCTGTAGAGACTTTGTTGCTTGGTGAGAAGCGTTGTTGCTTAAAAAAGGTTAGAGAAAACACCTGTGAAGGCCATGACCTCTTACTCCCTGTCAATATCCCTTTGGGAATACAAAGTTTTAGAAATTGTCTAGTTCAATTGGGGTGAGAGGTTGGTACCATAAATACCATTAAGTCGTGTGATTTCGGGTGGACTTCCAACCGTTTCTAGTCCTCTGCAATTCATAACAAAAAGGGGCATTCCTTGATTTTATCTCGGCTTTGGTGCAGGTAGATCGATATTTAGTTTCATCCCTGAGGTATGCATAGTCTTTTAGTGTGAATAGGGCCAAATTATTATATCTCATGGATAGCAATTGATGTGGTGGGAGTAGATGCATGTTAGAAGCTCTGATTTCTTCATCTCATATTCATATTGCATGCTCTGAATTGATATATATATCCTCTCTAAGGCAGGTGTTTGTCATATGGTCTCATACCTAAGTAAGTGTTTGATATACTGTCTCTCTCTGTGGACTGAAATGTCATTTTGTAGACAAATCCATTTCATACACTTAGATATCAAATGGTTGGGTTGAATAATTACTATTTCATCCTAAATGTCAGGAGGTTCCATACAAGATATGAAACTAATATACATCTTAGTTCATGCGTTTATTCAACAAAATACTAGATCAACTTGCTGCGTAGGAGTTCCCCTTTCCTGAGCACGATTTGATAAAAATAAACTGATGCGTTATTTAAATCACATCTCTAAATTATGCTGACTATTTACACATAATTCAAAAGGCCCTTAGATCTCCTTTGCATTCCATCGATTAGATTTGGTTTTGATTCCAGGATATCTAAATATACATGGGTACATTGCCATATCTTTATCCCGTATTGAACTAGCAAAAACCTAGAGAATCCAAATCCATGTACAAGCATTGGCCATAGCTAGTTCTATGACTTTAGAGATGAACCTTATGGTTGTTTATTCGATTATCGCCTGCTACTGAATCTGATTTGGTACTTTTCTTTTCCAGTTATGTTTGAATGCCCTTTGACTATGTTTTAGATCCATATCCCTTTAGAACAATTGACTTCATTTCTAAACCATAAGTATGGAAACTCTTGATCTCATTTCGGGCCCATAACTGATACAATTATTGCTTGATGGCGTTGGTCATCTCTGGCATGCGTGAGTATCACGTGTTAGACCAGATTGAAACTGTTCCTACAAATATTCATTCAGGATGTGTGTTACCTAGGAAGATGGATAAATATCTCATCTTATACTTATTCACAGTTCGATCTTCCCCGTTGCTCGTGGTAAGGGTCTCTGCACTTTAGGAACAACTGTATTGCGAGAAAAAGTATTTTGTTTCATGTTGGTCAATAAGATATCTTTATTTATTGCAGCGTGGGAAGGTTTTCGTAGACATAATATATAATTGAGAGGAGAAAACATTGGAGTGCTTTCTATTGGCTATATTTTGGTTACCTTGTAAAATAGAAGGCAGTTCCCTCAGCTAATGTGTATGTACTGTTGGTGAACATCCATATTAATATTGTAATTACTATATTATATATAGTTTATATAGGCTGGTTCAGAACATGCCGAGCAAGTTTGATGGTATTTTAGGTTATGTTTTAGACAAGTGGAGACAGCACCCTAGCCCTAGATAGGATCGACAATAAAAATAAAAATAAAGGACGACTCTAGTATTGGGATTAAAAATAGGTTATAAACATTTATATCATTACTTGTTGCATAAACACTCGTGATCAACCTATCTAGAATTCAATACCAAGGATGGTTTCATGATAGAGATACTCTCAGTGAGAGGATCTGTGAGAAGATTAGAAATGAATGTATGGAAAAATTGATGTTGTCAATTGTAACTTTTTAAAATAAATGTCACAGGATGTGATCGTTTTGTGGACGTAGCCCAGGGATTGGGTGAACCATGTATATTGGTGATTTTTTTTCTTGTGTATAAATGTTTAATTTTCATTTATTACTTATGTATTTATAAATGTTGCACTGTAACCCTGCCAGTTTATTTAAACCACTTCAGAAAGGACAAGCAAGGTAACTTGTGGGTAAATAATGATTGCTTAAGAGAAAAATGATGATGAAATGCTTGAACACCACTTAAGGTTATGTATGGATATGTATTGGAATCACATTAAGATATTGTCTTCAGCATGATTAAGATATTGTCATTTGAAGATTATAAGGGTATGATATTGATTTGAATGGAATGAATACATCTTACGACTCATTAATAAGAATATATATATATATATATATATATATATATATATATATCGAATAATCTTCCAATTTTTAACATCTCTGCTCAAAGGGGATGATAGATCTGAAACTTGGTATCTCTTACAAAGATTACATTTCAGCCCAAATATAAACAATGAAAACTAGTGGCTTTAATCACTTAAAGAGATCCATATGTTGGTTGAAATGTCACAAGTCATTGTAAAGACATTTTTGGGTATCTTACAAAGAATACTTTAAAGCTGTATGTAACTATTCCTCTAGTTAAGAAGAATATCTATCCATCAGAATATAAATACATTGTATGTGGGATGTAGGTCATGGTGTTACAATTAGAAAATGAAGGTTTATGATGTTTTATCTACAAGGAAAAAGCCTCCATAGAGAACTATAATCTAAAGGACTGTAGAGGGATGAGCATGCATAAAAAGTTTTCCATAGATTATAGGCTTTGTGATTTTGTGTCATGAATAATTGATAAGGCTGCAAATATCTCATGTTCATAAGTCTGCGCTCTAGAGGAACGCTGGTAAAGTCGCAGTAGTTCATGTGTTTTATCCAAGGTACAAGTTGTCTTTGATGGGAAATCCATATTCAAAATTTTTAGCATATTAGTATTATATGTTTTTTTCTTAGGGGATATTACAGATGGTATCATAGAAAGAGTTGAAACACTTGGGCCTATTTGGCATCAAAATGCTCCTACATATTTCATTTTAGGAACTAACGATTGAGTTTTTCTTTGTGATAACAGAATTCAATAAGTTCACATTGATCTACAACATAGGTACCTTAAGATGTGCCAAATGCAGATATTTATTGACCTTGTAGTTGTGCAGCAGAAGGTGGAACATCTTCCCAAGATCACAATGAATATGGAACATTACTTTCGCCACTTCCATGTTAGTCCCTACGACATAAGTACATAGGTATCTTGCTATTTCCTTCATTACTTTTGAAGAGGTTTTATGGATGGCTAATAGGAATTGTTTCGTCTCTATTTGAATTGCACAAATAAATGTTAGAGCTACCAATACTAACATTATATATAAATATGAAACACCTCTTCACATTTGGAATTTCATGTAAACCAAGAACAAAACAATTGCACTAAATCGTATGGATACATCAGTACATGTTAGTCGAAAGGCTACGATTTCTTATAGATCTTGGTAATGGAATAATGTGGTTGAGGTGCATGACTAATTATAGCCAAGACAATTTTATTGATTGAGAATTTAGATCAAAAGTAGGAGGAAGTAATGGTTCTCAATATTTGGGTCCATTAGTGTTGAACAAAACTCTTTCACCTATATGTATGCACATAACTAGCATACGACTTTTGGGCCCTAAAAGCATATGTCATAGGGAAGAATTATGTTTCGTTATTGTTAATCTAGTCTGGCTATGATGAACTAATAAATATGGTAATGGTTATTTGATACACATAAATGAATGATGAGAGAAGTAAATGCTATTCAGTTTCTAAACCTGTGTGTAACAATAAATTCCAAGAAAGTGAATGTTAACTTCCTTATCAGAAGTTGTTGATTAACTTGTGAATGTTGACTACCATTAGAATACTAAGTGGATCCTAAGTAAGGGTAGGACTTGAATTTCAAAGTTGTTGGGAAGAGAATTCAGTTTAGCTACAATAATACCAATACTATAATGGATCCTTTACATATAATTATTATTGTACAAGAAATTGGGTTATGCAACTATTTATACATGTTCATTGGTATTATTGATATGTTATACATTTTCACCAAAACGACAACATTCCTTACAGTATTTCTTCAAGAAAAGGGAGCCAGACGGCTTATGAACTTGGACTACGATTCAACTAAGGTAAATAGCATGATGTGTTGTGCCTAATGTTACTGGTTGTATAGAAAGAGTGCACCTATATAAAGGCTCACATTCTCATGAACTAGAAAAGTTGTAAGATATGACATAAGTAGTTGAGATATGAAATTATGGGTTACCTTGAATTATTAATGTTATTGGAATTTCCATGTCCCTAGCATTGCCACACATGAATGTGGTGTAAAGTTGAAATATTCCTTCACTATAAATTATCCAAATATAGATGAGTAAGGATGTCTAAAAGAATTTGATATTGAAAATAATGAATGTTGTATAATGTTATATGCTAACATTGCAGGATATGCTAAGAACACTATCAGTCCGAATTGACTGTTAGTAAGAATATTCACTGCCTCAAATAATGAGGTTAAGAATGGGTGATGTTTTACTTATTATAAGTTGTTGAATTTTGAGGTTTTATAAACCAAGGATCAACTGTGGATGATGTTAATTATATACTGAAATTACAGGATTCACCAAGATTATGACCACGGTTACAATCGATGTTCACTACGTTATATAAATCCATTTGCGTATATGAGTTACGCTCAATTGTTCAAAAATGAGTAAGGAGTAATTTTTCTAGATGATTTTACAGGTTTATATAACTCATGAATGATGATTAAAATCCCTGCAACTTATGAAATTGTAATGATTGATTAATGAAAATTTTGAGTTATTGATAGATGCTTCGAATAACCGTGTAGCAGATTCATGAATCAGGACAATGAAAGTTAACTCATGCTAAGCACCAAGGAGTGTGTGTTACGAATAGTAAAAGTTGAAATCTATACTAAATACAAATTAGGAAAAAATGAATGATGCGGGACCACAATGTTGTTAGGAAAGTGATTGCCATGTGAGCACATTGGTGTTAGGCATATATGTTGCAGGAGCACAATGGTTTTAGACAAGTGATTGCCGTGTAAGCACATTGGTGTTAGGCATATGGTGTGGCAAGAAAATTGATGATCTAACTCTGCTTTTCTGGACCACAGAAGGGCTCGGTGGAAAAGGGATTCATGGACTCAAGTAGGGAGGCTTGGGGGAAATCATGAAGGAGTATGATATCAATATTAAGACCTAGGAAAAGCTGGACATCTAGACGACAAAACACTGTTTGATGTCACTGAGGAGAAAAATTTTAACTAGTGATTAAAAGGGAGAGTAACCTCAGAAATTGTTGTAAGTCCACACGAGAATGGAAAATGAACTCAAGGGAGTTTGGAAAACATAATGAACCTAAAAAATGTTAAACGAATTTCCAAGTAATTAGACTCTTACATGCTAAATGTGTAAGGTGAAGAAAGGATTTCCTCAGGTCGAGGATGACATAACTATCCAAAGGTTGGAGATAAAACCAACAGCCAAAGGGTAGTAATTATGTTTTACTGATGAATCAATTACACTATGAAAAGTAATTAATTAGGTATTATGATGAAGACTAGAAGATTTTTCCATAAATTGCAAATTGTGCTAATACAAAAAGGATCCATGGCTAATATGCAAGTTGGATTATAATCTAGGACATGAATTGCTTAGACCCAAAGTTGTTGCAAGATAAATGTAGGCTTTGGGCGTTAGCAACTTGAGAAGACACGAAAATATCTCAGGGGATCGGAATAAAAGACGAAACAAGACAGAAAAAAAGAAGAAAATTGGCTGAAGCACAAACAGTGAGGACGGTAGTATTTTTTGGGGGGAGGAGGATGTAATACCCCTCCCATAGCCTAGATATTTTGTAGTTATGAATATTGATTGTACTTATTTCTGGTGAGGAGGTCAAGGCCAAGGCCCCACCAGAAACAAAACCACCCTATTTGTATAAGTTGAAATTACCTAAGTGGAAAAACTTAGGAGACGGAAGACAGTTACACTATTTAATCGATGGCTAACCAAAACCTACAAGGGATAAAAATGAATGGTTGGGGATCCACATTGATACCATAACCTTACGTATCGCTTTGATCATGGAAACAATTAGGGAAGGGATTCCTACTTCATAAAGGAAAAATACTTATCACGACTAAGAGACCCTATCCTAGTACTTAACCCTAATATGATTTAAGTCTGATCTGATAGGAGGAATTGCAACCCTCTAAAAAATGTTGACATTAATGAATGAAGGAAATTTATTAAATGAATATATATATATATATATATATATATATATATATATATATGTTAAGTGGTGATGGGAAAATCCCGACGTTGATAGCAGGATGCGTCAATTGTATTTATGCCATTATAGCACACCCCATTTAGTGGCGTTGTTCTATATATGTATCTAGATACATATGTAAAAGAGAAAAGGTGATAGTAGTTAACCCAACTAAGAAGATGGGGCTAAGATGAGTGACGGGTTGTTCTATTGGAAAGAGCATCAATCACTTGAGGAAAATCAAAGAAAATATAAAAGATTTCCTTTAATAATCTAAGCATTAGATGCCAACCTAAGTATAAATAAATCATGAAGAAGATGATTCCTTGGTTAGCAGATAACAAACCAGTATGACCCTCCTTTCAGTGTCTTCGGTTTATCCTTACAAAGGGCGAGGCAGGTGTTTCTCGCTTTAAAGGAAATAATGACTTATGGAAAAACTCTGAAGGTTATTTCTATATTAATAATAAGGAACCCTTATACTAAAGTAAATAGGAATAATCCATTATAAAAGAACTTATGATTATCATGATAAGGATATTATCCTTTTGAAAATTGGGATTTTGTTTACTCTTCCAGAAAAGTACTTTTATGAGTATGCAACACATTTAATTTCTTTAAGACCAGTATATTTATTAAAAGGAATTATTTTATCTGTTGTCATTAAAGAAAAAGACTGGCTAGGCTGGACACATGCCATAGAAAAACTACTTGACAGCGAGATGTGAGGAGAACTGTCTCAGCAAATTAGTGGTAGAATTACTGCTTGGATTTGTGGAACGTTTGGGCGCACCCTAAGGGAAAGAGAGCATTGATCCTTTTGTTATTAGTAGATTACGAAATCCCTTGGAAAGGGACGTGCTGAGCTGAAAGGAGAATTGCCAGCTCTCCATTTGATGCTGGGTTTTCCTTGCTGTAGAGACTTTGTTGCTTGAGGAGAAGCACTGTTGCTTAAAGAAGGTTAGAGAAAACACCTGTGAAGGTCATGACCTCTTACTCCTTCTAAATAT
This sequence comes from Pseudotsuga menziesii, assembly GCA_001517045.1. Classification (NCBI taxonomy): domain Eukaryota; kingdom Viridiplantae; phylum Streptophyta; class Pinopsida; order Pinales; family Pinaceae; genus Pseudotsuga; species Pseudotsuga menziesii. The sequence continues at coordinate 122,604 of LPNX010127630.1, forward strand.
CCCTTTGGGAATACAAATTTTTAGATATTGTCTAGTTCGATTAGGGTGGGATACTAGTACCATAAATACCATCAAGTTGTACAATTTTGGGTGGACTTGCAGCTGTTTCCAATCCTCTATGATTCATAACAGAAATGGGTATGCATTGATTTGATCTCGGCTCTGGTGCAGGAAAATCGATATTTAGTTTCATCCCTGAGGTATGTGTTGTCATTTACTATGAATAGGGACAAATTATTATATCTCATGGATAGCGATTGATGTGGTGGGAGTAGATGCGTGTTAGCAGCCCTGATGTCTTCATCTCATATTCATATTGCATGCCATGAATCGATGTGTGTATATATATATATGTATGTATCCACTCTAAGGTAGGCGTTTGTCATACGGTCTCATACCTAAGTAAGTGTTTGATATAGTGTCTCTCTCTATGGATTGAAATGTCATTTCGTAGACAGATCCATTTCATACACTTAGATATCGAATGGTTGGGTTGACTAATTGTTGTTTCATCCTAAATGTGGGGAGGTTCCATACCAGATCTGAAACTAATATACATCATAGTTCATGCTTTGATTCAACAAAATGGTAGATCAGCTTGTTGCATAGGAGTTCCCCTTTCCTCATCACGATTTGATAAAAATAAATTGATGCATTATTTGAATCACATCTCTAGATTGTGCTGATTGTTTACATAGAATTCAAGAGGCCCTTATATCTCCTTTGCATTCCATCAGTTAGATTCGGTTTTGATTCCAATATATCTAAATATACCTGGGTACATTTCCATATCTTGATCTCGTATTGAACCAATAGAAACCTAGAGAATCCAAATCCATGTACGGGCTCTGGCCATAGCTGGTTCTACGACTTTAGAGCTGAACCATATGGTTGTTTATTCGATTATCATCTACTACTGAATCCGATTTGGTACTTTTCTTTTCCAGTTATGTTTGAATGCCGTTTGAATATGTTTTAGATCCATATCCATTTGGAACAATTGACTATGTTTCTAAACCATAAGTATGAAAACTCTTGATTTCATTTTGGACCCATAACTGATACACTTATTGCTCGATGGCGTTGGTCAGCTCTGGCATGCGTTAGTATCACGCGTTAGACCAGATTCAAACTGTTCCTATAGATATTCATTCAGGATATGTGTTACCTAGGAATATGGATAACTATCTCATCTTATACTTATGCATAGTTCGATCTTCCCCCTTGCTCATGGTAAGGGTCTATATGCTAGGAACAACTGTATTGTGAGACAAACTATTTTGTTTCGTGTTGGTCCATAAGTTATCTTTATTTATTGCAGTGTGGGCACGTTTTCAAAGACATAATATATAATTGAGAGAAGCAAACATTGGAGTACTTTCTCTTGGCTATATTTTGGTTACCTTGTAAAATAGAAGGCGATTCCCTCAAATAATGTGTATGTATTGTTGGTGAACATCCATCTTAATATTGTAATTACTATCTTATATATAGTTTATATAGGGTGGTTGAGAACATGCCGAGTAGGTTTGATGGTATTGTAGGTTATGTTTTAGACAAGTGGAGACAACACCCTAGCCCTAGATAGGATCGACAATAAAAATAAAAATAAAGAATGATTCCAGTATTGGGATTAGAAATAGGTTATAAACCTTTATATCACTACTTGTTGCATAAAGACTAATGATTGACCTATCTGGAATTCAATACCAAGGATGGTTTCATGATAGAGATACTCTCAGTGAGAGGATCTGTGAGAAGAGTAGAAATGAATGTATTGCCACATTGATGTTGTCAATTGTAACTTTTTAAAATAAATGTCACAAGATGTGACCGTTTTGTGGACGTAGCCCGGGGATTGGGTGAACTACTTATATTGGTGCATTTTTTTCTTGTGTCTAAATGTTTAATTTTCCTTTATTGCTTATGTATTTATAAATGCTGCATTGTAACCCTGCCAGTTTATTTAAACCACTTCAAAAAGGACAAGCAAGGTAACTTGTGGGTAAATAATGATTACTTAAGAGAACAACAATGATGCAATTCTTGAACACCACTTAAGGTTATGTATGGATATGTATTGGAATCACATTAAGATATTGTCTTCAGCATGATTAAGATATTGTCATTTGAATATTATAAGGGTACGATATTGATTTTAATGGACTGAATACATCTTACGGCTCATTAATAAGAATATATATATATATATATATATATATATATATATATATATATCGAATAATATTCCAATTTTTAACATCTCTGCTCATNCTTGGTATCTCTGACAAAGATTACATTCCAGTCCAAATATAAACAATGAAAACTAGTGACTTTAATCACTTAAAAAGACCCATATGTTGGTTGAAAGGTCACAAGTCATTGTAAAGACATTTTTGGGTATCTTACAAAGAATACTTTAAAGTTCTATGTAACTATTCCTATAATTCAGAATAATATCTATCTATCAGAATATAAATACATTGTATGCAGGATGTAGGTCATGGTGTTATGATTAGAAAATGAAGGTTTATGATGTTTTAGCTACAAGGAAAAAGCCTCCATAGAGAACTAAAATATAAAGGACTGTAGAGGGATGAGTATGCATAAAAAAATTTCCGTAGATTATAGGCTTTGTGATTTTGTGTCATGAATAATTGATAAGACTATAGATATCTCATGTTCATAAGTCTGGGCTCTAGAGGAGCATTGGTAAATCAATAGTAGTTCATGTGTTTTATCCAAGGTACAAGTTGTCTTTGATAGGAAATCAATATTCAAAATTTTTAGTATATTAGTATTATATGTTATTATTTTTATAGGGTATATTACATGTCCTTTTATTTATGGACAAAACATGATGAGGGTTTAGTCATGATTAATGGTTAAAATTTCAAATGTTATGACAACTAAAAATTCTAAGTCTCATACTCATAGGCAAGGTATCCCATTTCTTATAACACTATCTTAACTTGAAACTTGGAGAGTATGTGTTTATAACCTTACCTTAATGGATTCGTCATCCATCTTGGGGGTGGCTTTAGATGGACAAACATATGTCAATTGAAGCCTATGGTAGGGAGGAAATTCGTAGACATGATTTCAGTCACATAAGCTTAATTCAGATTAGAGAAGTATCTGTAATGTTTAACTTTGTTTATGGAATTAAATTTAGCTTGTTTTCAAGCTTATTATGAGACTTACATTCTTAGATATATAATCCGATCTATAGCAATAATATGTATGTTGAGTTACATGACTTCAAGTGGTGGTTGAAGAAACTGTGTTCCAATGGTGAAAGGCATTGGGATAACAATCGAAAGACAAGCATAGACTAAATAAGTTGTATATGTGCATTCTTTTTAAATTAGTTTTTTTAATCATCTAAAGCGTATTTAACCTTGTTGTTTGCTCCACTCAAGAGACTGCTACTTCATCTCTGATGGTTGCGTCAAGGAGATCAAGTACAAAATATGGTATCTCAATAAGGAGGGTGTTAACCATAGTTAAAGGCCAATGTTAATGTGTAATTTTTATCTGATACAAAGGGTCGTCATGCAACTAATGTAATGGTTGTGTCTTATTATATTATTCGATAAGATTTGTTTATGTGGGTTAGCATTAGAGTGATTGTATTTGGTATGTATTAATCCTAAAAGAATACCTATGGTAAAGTAAACAATGAGTTTAATTTATTTGGTGCGATTAAATGTTTTTAAAAGAATAAATTTTATACTACGCACCCCAAGAATCTATTCATGCATTTTGGGTATGTTACATATGGTATAAGATATCAAGTTGCAGTACTTGGACCTATATGGGATTAAATTAAATAAGAAGGTACAAGTAGTGTGAAATAAGGATTGGGTGGTTACTGATAATAGAAATCAATAAGGTAAATATCGAGGAAGACTTTCCCTCTAGCACTTCGAGTCACTTATATTTTAAAGGATGAACTGTAAGTATATATCTAATCCTTTTTATCCCACTAATGTGGAGATAAATATGACAACTTGAATGTATATTCAAACAAGTTCCACTAGAAAATAAATCATTATTTATTATATATATTTCTCCTTGTCATGATGAATGCACGATAATATTGAAATTCATATAGTGGGAGATGCAACGATGAAGAAGAACTAACCTTGCAGTTTTTTTGTTAGGAAAATTAAATGATGGGTGCACAGTTTCTTCGAGAAACCTATGGATGGACAAGGATTATGCTCAAACTAGAGAGACCAATTTGTCATCCTAAACGAGATAAGTAGCATTTTTAGGTTTTGAGTATAACATGATTCCTATAAGAATAATTTTGGTTAGAATTATGAAAAGGGCTTAGATTATTGATAAATGCATAATGCATAGATTCAATAAAATACATTGTTATGGACTACTAATTAGTGTGCTTATCCTTTGGGAACTTGAAAATAATAATTTAGATGTATATTAAACAAATACAAGGAAAAACCCTTAGAAGAAGGAAATAGACATTATACCCATAACAAATTTTTTAAAAATATTAAGAAAATAGGACAACCATTCTTCTTTAGTCATATGACCTATCTCTTCTATCCCAGGTACCCGTATGATAACCCCTGAAAAAATTTGATAAGTCCTATTAAAGGGAAACTGCGTTTCTTTAGAAAAATGCAATTTGCATGTTTATACATTAGTAGAAAAAGCATTGTGATAATGATGCATATTTACTAGAGACATTAAAACATTGATTTCTGGTTACAATTTCAAGTATCTTTAATGTTCTATTAGGAAAGGAATGTCTCATTAACTTTCAATGCTAAGAAATAACACTTATATTTTCACATGAGATTCTAAGTAAAAGGGTTGATTGAAAACACAAGAAATGATACTGTTAGAAACACTCATTGTATTTTATATACAAGCATTCAAAGTTAGCTCAAAAAAATGTATGACTATTGAATATATTAGTCTGTAGAAAATATTGACCCATTTTGGTGTATGTTATTGGTGACGGATTAATGGTGTTGTAAAATTAAGTGACTAAATATAACATATTTGGAGTTAATTATTAGAGTTAAAACCACTTATGGGTAAGTGGCGACTTTAGTATTACTAACTTGGTATGGGTATATGGTTATATGGAAAACTAAGAGAAAGTCTTCTATGAATAAATTTTTTACCTTATGACTATGATATGAAATGTTGTGTTAATTGAATAGTTTTGGATACTACTAGTATTTTTGTGACTTTATGAAAAATGCGATCATTGCAACTGTTCATTGTTGTTAGTTGATTTTCAACCAAGGAAGCTCATTTGGAAAGTTGGGTAACAATGGTAGAGGCATGTACTTTTACAATTGTGAATATACAAATCAAATAAAAGGAATATCAGTCATATTATAAGTGCACAAGTATAAATACTAATATTATATCACCTTTTATGGAAGGAATGGGGTGATTCAAATCATTATAATGCACTTATGAATTATAATTAGGAAAGAAATCGATTTCCTATGCCTATTGAATAAAACATAATATAGAAAGTTGGTTGAAATCGATCATCGATGGAAATCATTACATGAAATATTGATTGTTATACAATTTGGTATTGTGACTAACTATTCATGGAGAAGTGCATGGAGCAGGGACTTGGTAATGGAAATAATATAGAGAGCCATGATGGGAACCAAAGTTCCATGACTACAAGCAACCAGATGATATGAGAGATATTTGGTACATGTGAAACTAAAAATAAAAATGTACAAGAGGTACATGTTTGTACAAGAGGTACATGGTTGTATAGCAAGTACACATTTTCCCCTCGGCCAGCTAGGAACTAGTATGCATCCTATCGGGACACCCAGGTGAAAGACATATGGTTAGAATTTTTTCCACATGCATTCATGTTGAAACAAGACAGTCAGGAGAGTAGGGCCTCTATGAAGAACCTATAGGTATTATGGTGTCTAAGAAAGGAAGCGCTTGAGCATGGTGAAACAACATGAATAACACAGAAAGGGGATACGCCCGAGGAGGGGTAACATCCTCGTGTTTGGTAGCTTGGATTAGTACTCATAGTATTGTTGGAATTGTGTTAGTTTGGATGGAGGGCATCCCAGAGAAACTAGAAAGGAACTTAATAACACTTTTAAAAGTTATATGCATTGTAAGTAAATTCATTCATATGAGGTAATGTCCTTATCTATCAATAAATAAAGTAAATAGGAATACTTGAACCATTGTGAATCATGGAATTAAATAGTGTTGGGTTATTGATTTATGCCTATACTGTTGATGTTGATCATAGTAGACATGCAGTGGTATGTTTAATATTTTGGGTTGGTGGCCTAAAACACTTTATGTAATTTTGTTAATCTAAAGGATTAAGGCATGTATGCAAATTCAAGCTCAGGGGATTGTCGCATGAATAATTTCCATAAAAGTGACACTCTAAAAGAGGTCCATCAAAACATGTTTTTACTTATGCAATATTCTATTGAAATTAGAAGTATGTATGAGTATGAATATATTCTAGGTAAACCTTGTGATATCTTGCAGAGAACAGGTTAGAAAACAACAAAGCTGAAGAGAATGCAGAAGCACGCAATGAGAACTTAAAGGGGAAATGAAGAAAAAGATTTGATGAACATTTAACACCTAGGAAGGCATTAATTGTAAAGGGGAAAGGTTGTAACATCCCCTTACTACGTGACTAAAAAACGTGAAGTGTAAGTAAAAGGAACTCTAAGTACTAATCCTAGCTTCATCAAAATTGTGGATGAAATTTATAATGTTAGGAGGATGAAAGCTTTGCACGACTAAAATGATGATTGGGGACGAATACACTAGGGTGAAGGTAAATTATTAGTTGATCCTACGGAACTAAAATAATATTAAAGATTCCCTTGACAACCTAAGATTTTGGGTGTCAACCTAAGTTGAAGTAAATTGTGAGTAGGATAATTTACTCGGTTAACAAATAGTGGATCTTTATGATCCTATTTTTGTTTAAATGAAAAGATAAGTTTTACTTAATACTTATTTAAATTAAATTTATGTTCATAAAATAAAAACCTCCAGAGGAGGTGGTATCTTCCACTTCATAATAATCAAGGTAATGTAAATAAAATATTACCTATATTAATAACATGCATGGACATATATTATTGGATGTTAAGGAAAACATCATTATGCATGTGGCAGTGAGGAAAACACACACACACGCACACACAGACACATATATATTGTAGTGAAAAATCACTATTATTATGTATAATGGACCGTGTAGATATATACATGTTGGATTCGTTAAGGAGGAATTTAGTATAAATATACATATAATGTCATATAAGATATTTAAACCTTTTTATAAGTGAGAATTAGCTCATGGTAGTCAGAAGTCACAATAACACGAGGGGACATAATCATTATGTTTAATAAAAATCATCGCATGATTCTCCTGGGAGAGAATTTTGGAGCGCCTCTGTCACAAACCCATATCCGCAAAATGAAAAATTTCCTTTTATTGCAAAAATCTATTTCCTCTTTGGACAATCATCTTTGAATTTTTTTTTTTGAATGGTCATATACCCAGTAAAAACTAGGTAAGTCAGTCACCTAAAACTAATGAGTTAATAGTATGGAAGTCATTCGTTGAAATCCTTCCTAGACTAATATTGATATGATACTTTAACAAATTAGGAAGGAAGCTTAAGAATAAGTCTGGATTTTACTCCACATATATAAGCTTCCTAATATATGTCTAATTCATCAGAATAAACAATCGTCACATTATTAGACTATTTATAATTCATAACATCGAAATAGGTTTTGTAGTTAGAGTACTCATAAGAAACCATGCTACTATTTACATCATCATTAGGAGAGTGTGTACTACAAAATGTTCCTAAGAAACAACTCATACCTTCATTACACCCATCCAACTATTCAGCATATTCAATCTTGCTACTCCAACACTGTTAATTAATTATGACACATCCTTTTATATAAATCCATAATCTATGGCCAAATTGTTTACGCATTTTCATCTGATATTATTCTGGCTCGACCTTTAGGGAAGGGAATAAAAAGGAGTACAGTCTTTCCATCTTAGAAACAAAATTACATTAGACTCAAATTTTATAGCCATTTTCATTGTAACCCCATCTACTTAAAGGACTATCCATTTTCTACTTCTAACTAGATGAAGCATGGGGGGTACACTTTCATTCATTTCGAAGTCATATCTTTATTGTCTTCAATCAATAATACATCAGTCATGTTGATAATCAATATCTTAATGTGATTCAAATAAACTATTTATCATCACCCTAAGAGGTGTGGTCCACAAACATTTCATCACCATAGTGCTTTAATCAATATTAGTGTGCAAAATAATCATTATGATAGCTTTGATTGATTATCCTCTGTACAGTATTAAATCAATTTGCAATGTCACAGAACATTGAGTACACAAAACAGTACAAGGAAATGAAACCATATATACACAAAACAAGAGAGACTCCAATATACGTGGTTCACCCAATTCATGGGTTACGTCCACCAAACTATTAGGTCATGAATATTTATTCAAAATAGCAAGTTACAATCTGCAACAACTTTGTTTCCATCTTTTCTATTGAAACCTCATAGAGTATTTCTAAGGAGTTCAACCTATAAATATTATGTATAAGACATTTGATCTTAGCATCTTTATGTTCTTTTGAGGTGCACAAGGAAAGATTATATCAAACATTATATATAGACATCTTTATTTTTCTTTGGGGATATATATATATATATATATATATATATATATATATTATAAATCAAACACCAACACCAAAACACGGATTCACTATATCCATGCTCTAACCTATCGAGTATAGTAATAAAATGCAGCTAAGACCCATCTTGTTCTAAACACAACACTCATTTGGTATATCCATACCTAGTCAAAACAATTTCAGTAAGACTAAAATTGCAGCCATGATCTTTCTAGATCTGGCATGTCCAAACTTAGTCCAAAACCTTCAGTATGAAACTAAATCATTTTGGTGCTCCTGGATTCCCATGGACTCCAATATAAAACAATCGTAGTATTCATTCGATTTACAGATGTAAAATACATGGTTCCATGTCAATGGTAGCTACGATATAGGTCATATGATGCCTTCAGAATCCCAAGGGTAAAACAGAGGCCGTATTCATCAATTCATATATATAATATAAAAGGTTTTCTAGCATAAGAAGCTATGATCAAAATTATAAAACACAGGCTGTATGCATTGATATTTATAAAAATTAAAAGGGGTTACCATTCTAGATTCCCCTAGGTTATGATATTTAGAATACATGTTGTATTCCTTATATATATATACAGTTTCTCGTCACTTTAATATAGCTACGCCTAGTCCAAAACAGTGCTAGGCTGAAATCTCCAGGCCAAAATAAAAAAGGAAAATGATGTTCTAAGGACAAAACATGAGCTTTAGAATCCAAGCGTTCCGTAAAAATAAAATGTTTTCCACAGGAATCATGCAACTCGACCCTATACACGTGGTGATGAAATTACAAAATCTTTGATTCTCGGCAAAATCCCCAAAAATCAGCCATAAACACATTGTGCCAATGTAAATACAGATCTCTAGATCTGGGGAAAATCGCACAACTCAAACATATACAAGTTGCAGCAATGAAAATATATATCTCTAGATCCGGGTGCAAGTCACACATCTCAACCATATACAGGTCGCAGCATTGAAAATACAAATCTCTATATCCGGGGAAAATCACACAGCTCAAACATATACAAGTCGCAGCAATGAAAAACAGATCTCAAGATCCTAGGGCAAGTCGCACAACTCAACCATATACAAGTCATAGCATTGAAAATATAGATCTTTAGATCCAGGGAAAATTGCACAGCTCAAACATATACAAGTTGCAGCAATGAAAAATAGATCTCTAGATCCGAGGGAAAATCACACATCTCAACCTTATACAAGTCGTAGCATTGAAAAAATACAAATCTAAGAATATATGCATTCTACAGGACTAAGAATTGCAAGTCTAAGTTTTTATATCCCATAATTCTATATATCTAACCCTAACATCAGTGCATAGTATTTCCACTCATGCACAAGGGAGTAGTTTTGCAGAGATTAATCACTCAAATTGCAGACCTTGCACTACTTGCAAGGTTTAAATCCTGAGATGGTAAAGAAACAGGAATGATCCAATGTAAAATTACATATCAGATAAATAAAATTGGAGAACGATTGGCAGAGTTACCTCCACATGGAATTTAGATCACGCACGAGACATATCTACTTAGGGAGACCTACAAAGTTACGTTGTTGTAGAGTAATCCCCTCACATATGCTTCAACTGATGCTTATTTCTTCCATTTTGATCCTCTTCTTCATGAGGCATGTCACGGTGTGCCTCCTATTGCTGTACAATACCTCTCATATTATACACTCAAGGTCTACTTTCAGAAGAACACCTTCCCCCCTTCCAAAATGCATATCCTTTCTCCTTTAAAAGGATGGATAGCTTCTCTACTTCATAAGAGATGCAGAGATCCTTTTTCCAACACAACTCAGAGGTCTCCTCTTCAATATAATTCCAAGATTTCTTAATAAAACTCAGAAAGTGATGCCCACAGAGGGTACATAGATTTTTTCCTCGAATGTTAATTATGTAACTTATTAAATAGCCAAAAGGAAATGGTTCTTTCCCTAAGGTGTGCTAGGATTCCCACAACTCAAGGAGAAAATTCTGCCACTATCTTTTTGGCGGAAGGTTTTCCTTTAATTTTGCCGACAAGTAAAATAACTAGAGGCATGTGTCCAGCTCAACTAGTCTTTTTCCTTACTCCCAAAAAATATCTCTTTTAACTAAATATATTGGTTAAGGAGAATATCCATATTGTATACTCTAATAACCCTTGTCATGGAGAGTAAATAACTATTGACTTGTAATAGAAAGGAAAGTATTCTTATCATAGGCAAGTTATATAAAAGGATTTATTCTTCAGTATGTAATCACCCTTTTATTTGAGATTAACTAAGCTATTGTACCCAAGTTAGGATAATCATGGTGAAAATCAAAGCTCAGAACTTTATTCCTAGCACTGCATGCAATACTATGGAATCAAATTTATGATTCATTTTTCGCCCTAGTGGTTTTCCAGTTGCCCGTAATCATGTTGCGTTGATGTTTTATAACTTATGAAATTAATCGATTAACTTACAAGTTTTCTTCTGGTGGGACCTTGGCCTTGAGCTCCTCACCAGAAAACAAGTACAATAACATTAAACAATTACAAAATACTTAGGGAATATGAGAGGGATATTACATCCTTTACCCCTTAAAAATAACATCGTCCTCGGTGTTCTTGTTTTCCAGCCCATCTTTCTTCTTTTCATGAGGCATTTTTTCCTGCTTCTCCTTTTTCGTCCTGGTGTTTGTCGATCTTTCGTGTTTCTTGTCAAGTCACTATCGTTCAGGACCTGCAGTTTCCTGTAACAAGATCGGGTCTAGCCCAATTTTTATTCAGTAATTCATGTCCAAAATTATATTTTAACCTTACACATAAGCCATGGTTCCTTTGCACTATAAGAATTTGCAATTTATGGAACATCTTCTATCATTATACCCAATTATTTTCCATAAATTAATTGGTTCATCGATAAAACATAGTTACTCATTTTTTTTCGGGGAGAGGACGTATTTTATCTCCAACCTTTGGATAGTCTTAAAGCTGAGGTAATTCTTTCTTCAAATTTACAAATTAAGGCATGTAATCATCTAATTACTTGGAAAATTTGTTAACACGTCCTTTGTTTTGTTATTTTTCAAATTCTTCCTTGAATTCTTTTTCCAATTCTTCTATGGACTTCCGTCTATTTCTGAGGTTACTCTCCCTTTTGATCACTAGTCAAATATTTTCTCTTCAGTGACATCAAATAGTGTCCCATCTTACAGATGTCCATCTTTGCCTAGGTCTTTATATTGATATCATAACTCTTTCATGGTTTCCCTCGAGCCTCCTCGCTTGAGTCCAAGAACTCCTTTCCTCCCAAAATAGGGTAGAGGTAGATCATCAATTTTTCTTGCCACATCATATTGCTCACACAAAAATCATTTTCCTAACACCATTGTTCTCCCATAGCATATATGCCTAACACCAATATGCTAACACGGAAATCACTTGCCTAACACCATTGTGCTCCCGCAGCATGCACTTTCCTTATTCATTTTTTTTAATGTTAGTTACAACCTTTGACTATTTGTGACACATACTTCTTGGTGTTGAATATGAATTCACTGTCCTTGTCTTGATTCATGAAATTGGCTTCACGGTTAATATAATTAATGTCGATCGATAAAAAATCTTTTTCATTCATTTAATAAACATTTCCTAAGTTGTAGTGACTTGTACCCTTACCATCATTCATGGTTCATACAATCTCATAATTCATCCAGAAGAAATCATCACTTATCTTTGAGCATTTGAGATCACTTATTTACAAGTGAATTTAAAATCCATGTCTTACATCGATCGTGTCAATGGTCAAAATCATAGTAAATCCCTGCAATGTCAGTACATAACTCATAATCCATAGTTAATCCTTGGTTCATAAAAACCTTGATACCCTAACAATTAAAATAAGGTAAAGCATCACTCCTTCTTTAGTGATTTTAACTCTACTTCTCAAGCTCATGAATATTTTAATTAACAGTGAGCTTCAATCGATAGTGTTCCTCACAAAATCCTGCAATGTTAGCATATAACATTAGATTCATTCACTTATCATTAGAAATTTAAACATATTTACTCATATGTCCTTGCATTAGTTATGAGTGAAGGAACACTTCAATTCTACACAACCATACTGAGTGGTAAGATAGAGATGTAAGAGTCTCATGTGATATCTGGTTCCATATGCCTATTAGTATTTTTGGAGGAAACATTATACTCTTTGTTGGGACCATCTTGTACTTTGAGTAACCTTTTGCAAGCCATGAATACACACATGTTAAAACTTTCATAAAACAATAATTGGTGATGTTCATCACACGAAATAGTAGGTTTAGAACACCATTTCTCCTAAATCAACCCACGCTTTTTGCAAGAAGTTCAACGCTGATGTAACACACTTGTAATTCTCACATGTGTCAAAATAGGCAAAATGTTTTAGCCCGATAGGATTATGATGAAATATATTAGTTCCTGTTTCTTATATATGAGTATATAATTCTTCTAGCTCAATTTTTAACACAAGAACATAGTCATAAAAGAGTACGCATTGATACTTTACTTGTGTTATCTCATTTTACATGAAATTACACCAATACCCTAAGGGGTATTGTTTTGCTAGGTTACCCTCATTATTTCTGCGGTAACAATTTAGCATCAATCTTTAAATTTTATTCTGCATGTGAGAATCATTCTTAACTATACTTTGAACAATTACTAATTAGTTCTAACCACAACTTAATATAAGCCTAACATTTCTCATGCCTACAACTTCCTTATACATGAAGGGTGTCTTCAAATTTTCCTCAAGCAATGATGATTTCTACGTTATCCAATACTTAGGGTTTTGGGATTCTTTGTAAATATTTTGACAATATCAAATTCTTTTCCCAAAATAATTAAAAACATGATTTTTCGTAGAAATCATTATTATGATTTAAGTCGTTATATAATCGTTAACATTTATTGCTAGGAACCTGTGCATTCTCCTTTCCTTAAGCACCAATAGTTTGTTACCAATTCTAGTTGGTGTTTGATGTTAGTATGCTAGAAGCAATTCTAAGACAGGACTATCTTCCTTAATAAATTGGGAGTGAAGTTTATAGTCCAACTTCCCATGTTAAGGGTGCAATATAAACATAACCTTTACAAAAAAAGAATGAAAGAATTTCTTACACATTTTTAGTTTTTAACCCATGGACAATGTAATAGCCATGGGGGCGTCACCGAGGGACCAATATGATAGCACGTTCGTTCATATTGGGGGGTTAAAAATAAAAAAAATCAAACCAATATATTGATGTTATATTTAGGGTAAATGGTCTTATATTATATAATATATAAATAGCCAATATCGTGGGGGATTTTTTATTGCAAACAGGCCCCAAATGAGCCATATGCACAGGGTTTTCCATGGGTTTTCGTGGAGGGAGCATGGAGGATATTTCCACTGTGGCAGTTTTGAAGAAGATTTCCGTAGTGTTTGGTGGTTTTTTGCACAGTTTTCATGGGTTTTCCACAGTGTTTGATGTCATTTTTACGAGGTCTTCCTTTCTCCTATATCGTCAGGTCTGTGATTTTGTACTCTTCCATCTATATCAGCCTGAATAATGTGAGTGAGATCTATTGGTACAGCACCTGTCCTTACTTATGGGCTTATAAGTAACCTGACTATTCTAGCAACAACAAGTAGCATAGCTAGTTCCACCAATTTCTTACTTTGATCCCTAAGTTTCATAGGTAGCATATTCTATCTAGTAGGAGTCTGCAGTGGGATTTTTTTATGCAAATGGTTTTCACAACTTGGATTTCTAGGTGACCGAGCGGGAACTAGAAGATGAGTTCAAAGTATTTCACAACTTGGATTTCCAGGTGACCAAGCGGGAACTGGAGGATGAGTTCAGAGTATACGGTGCTTCACGTAGGTGAGTTTATCATTCCAGCACCATGATTGTCATTTTACATTGCTTTGAATCCACTTTGAATCATGGTTTTAGTTATCTTTCTAGTTAAGTGGGTTTTGCCAAGCACTTAGGGTTTTTATTTTTCCATTTGGTTGTTTTTCACCAATGTTGTTTATCTATATTTTGACTTACATGCAGTGTACAATGATTGCAGTGAGACATCTCTATAGAACCCATGTCATCTTGTCCCATGTTCCCCTAAGCTCAATATGGGTTTCTACAAAATCTTTCAATCTTTGAATTTCTAGCAGCACAACTGTCCCTAAATCTGGCTTGTCCTTGCGTCAATGCAAGTTTGGATAGATTTTGGGCTTCCTTGACAAGACAATCTTTAATAATTTGATAAAAAAATTCACTCAAATTTCCCTTCTCCATAGGTCTTTCAACACGATATGTAAGGACCTATTGTGATTTGGCAATTAATAGTTGTAGAAGAAAAACTCCAAGAGCATAAAGATTAGATTTGTTTTCAAGTGTCTGAGTCCTAGGATACTTTGGAATCTGGATCAATGTAGCAAAATGTTCATGCGATTGATGTGTGTCTACACCATGTAATTCTTCATGTGACAATTGGGGGGACAAGTTTGTCTAGACCCACAACACCAATTTTCCTTGAAAAGTCTTTATGTAGCAAGATATTAGCTGGTTTTAGGTCTTCATGAACTAAGGGATCAATCTTGGAAGGGTGTAAGAAGAACAATCCATAGGCCACTTCCCAAGCAATTCTAAAGTGCACAAAAAACCCTGAAAGAGTTGGTGTGGCTCCCATTTGAAAAAACCGATCCTCTAGACTGCCATATTCCATGTATTCATACACTAAACATACTTGATCAGCACAAGATCCAAGCCGCAAAATGACAATCTACACACATAATGAGCAATTATGATGATTTTTATGCCAAGTATACTGCTTTAAAATATAGATTCTGCTTGAAGTTGTTTAAAATAGATCCTCTGGAGAAGTTTAGTGGCTATCTTTTTTCCCAACCAATTTCCCCTATTAATTTTACATGGAATTTTTAATATGTCCATAAAATAGATACATCAAAATCGTATGGCCTAGAAAAAACATCAGACTTTGTAGATTACATGTTTACAAAATAGTATTTCTCCCTCTGTTATATATTTGCAGAATAATGAGGGTTTGCTTGGAATTATATTCCATTGGAATTTCTACGTAGAGAAACATGCAATGTATATCTCCCTATGCAGGTAACTACTCATAACATATATTCTGTAATACTATCCCTTGCAATGGTTCTAGATATTCGAAAATATACTTAAAGGATAACCTGCTCATGAAGCTATATCTTTTTATGAAAGTATCATTGTTAAATTTATGATGGAAAAATATAACCTGCAGATGAAGCTATATCACTTTATTGGAGTAATTTCGTCCTCTCTCTCCCAATAATTTTCCTTTACCTTATTCTGCTCATCATCACATTCTGAAAAGTACAGAAATCTTACTGTTGGAACTTAAGATACCGAAGAAGCCTACAGTTTCATGACTGCTAGAAATTAAGATATTATTATTCCTCAAATGGAATTCATTTAACACATGCATTATCCTATGCCGTATTTTCTCCATTATTGTCATTGGCACTTGCTATGCCTCTTTTATTCGAGCCTTCTACAATTTTCTTGGTTTCATCTTCAGCTTCAATTCTTGTCCTTTTTACCAAATGAAAATGTTCATTAAAGATAAGTTTCCTTGCCTTGATCTTTGTCCTTTTCTTTTGATTATATACTCCAGATAATAATTCAAGAACATTTTCTTTTTCCATGCAAATATTTATCTTTATTTGATTATCTAATCTCTTTTGTAAATTGGTAGAGTTGATAACCCTGAATTATGTTTCTTCAAGAGATTTCTTTTCTTCTTCAGAATGGAATTCTGATGAAAAGAAGTGTTTGTAACTACCCTAACTTCATGTTATAATAATCAACCCATAGTTACCTACCTTAGAAATTAATTTAATCATTTTTTTTATTACCTAGTTTCCTAGATTCCACTCTATGCTAGTTGCCTTCTACATGTCCTAGAAGTCAACACATGCTAAAAATGAGTCATGGAGTGCTTGGGAAACATCCTGTAAACTAATTTTATCATGCCTTTTTTATTCCATATTCTCCAAAGCACATATCTACTTTTTCTATAAAGCTGCCTTGTTTTATTTTTGCTTTAAGGAAAATGGAAAGCTAGACTAGTGGTAACTACCTTGTTTTTTTCCCACATAATCCTTCCTCCTTTTCTCCAAATAAAAGAATGTATGAGTTTTCTTTCCATCTCTCTTTAGCTTTCCCACTTGACTTAGCCAATTCGTGAGCATCTACCTAGATTTGAAAACTTCTTTATGCACCTATGGGGGATTTGACTAGTTTTGGTAAGCCTTTTTTTTTACTATTTCGAATGGCATCCTTATGCATTTGAATATATCATGTAATTATATATTACAGCAGCCTATTATTTCACAAGGATGGATATTGTACACTTACTCAATACAGATTAGTGTTATGCTTCAATTTCAATCTCCTTTGGTGGTAATTTTTCATGTCTGATTAGCAATTTTGTGAGTGTAATTGTTCTATCTCTTGGGTTCAATTTCCAAATAATATCAGAGCCTTTGTAGATTCATTTATCTCCTTCCATATTGATATTGTAGGTTTGAAATCTTGACTGGGAGCATATTCTGTTGACTGAAGGGCACAATTTCTGAGCTATGGACCAATCTCAGAATATCATCTTGACTCCATTAAATTTGTTTGAGTGGAAAACTGAGATGGAGATATTGTTGAGAGCGAAAGGTCTGTAAAGGGTGACTATGGAAACTAAGGTAGAGCCCAATGCAGCTGGAAACTAAGGTAGACCTCCACTTCCATCTTGATGGATTAACATCACCTAATGAAGTGTGAGAGAATAGTGTAGAG
The DNA here is from genome assembly GCA_001517045.1 of Pseudotsuga menziesii. Lineage (NCBI taxonomy): Eukaryota > Viridiplantae > Streptophyta > Pinopsida > Pinales > Pinaceae > Pseudotsuga > Pseudotsuga menziesii. Next base: position 140,247 of record LPNX010127630.1, read on the forward strand.
ATTTTTGTTAAGACAGATGAGATGAGAGGACATAAAATCAAGAATGAGCTGATCTCCTTGATTCCCAGTAGCTTCAAATCCTTGCAACTCCATTTTTCCAATTTTAAAGCCCATGTTTTGCAACTAAAATAGTGTGGGATCGAAAAGAAGGAAGAGAAACTAGTTTTGGCCATACTCTCTAATCTTGGCCCTAACTATTCAGTGTTTTTTTTTACCTTCCATTCCACCACTTTGACAGCTCATGCCTAGAATATGTGTAAGCTTACAGAGTTCATGGAATCCCTCACATAGGAACAAGATAAGTTGGCGATGATGGGCACCATCAAACCTTCCAAATACCAAGATTTGGTTGCTAGAGATTCAAGGGTGGATTCAAAAAGCAAGAAAAAAGATAAAAATCCACCTACACAAAAGAGAGACAAGAACAAGTCTGAATAGGATCCCCAAGGTTCCAAGAAGAACTCCCAGAAGAAGAAGAACAAAGGAGAAATGAGGAAGTGCACATATTGCAGTAAGGGATATCTTCCTAAGAGCTCTTGTATTAAGAATCAAATTGACATGTTGACCCAACTCCTAGAGAATAATAACATATCCCTTTTTGATTGCTCAAATAAGAGGGAAGGAGGATCAAATTCAGAGGATAGAGAGAGAGTAAAATTCTTGGTTGCTGGCACATCAAGTTTACTGAGCTTCATCATAGACTCTCAAGCTTCTAGATATATGGTTTCAACAAAAGAGGCATTCTCCTCTCTTGACATGTCGAAAGGTCCACCAATAGTTTTGGGAGATGACTCTCTCATTGACAGTTTGGGGAACGGAAGGATTGATATTGACCATGATAAGTTAAATAATGTGTTGTATGTTCCAGGTCTTGCCTCTTATCTCTTGTCAGTGTATCAGATGACTCACACTGGGTATCCAAAGAAGGTCGTATTCTCCCCTGATGATGTTGAAATGAGAGACATTTCGAATGGTAATGTCATAGCAAATGGTGTTGTTTATCACACTTCGAAGGTATACATGTTTTCCCATTTTCTACCCTACTCAAACCCATCCGCTCTTCTAATTCATGCTAATGAGGCAAGAAATATTTGGCCATCTTAACTACAAGTATCTTTCTAATTTGATTGAAAAATATATGGTCAGAGGGTTCCCAAAGATCAAGTTTTCTAAGGGAGTCTCTCAAGGTTGTATCCTAGGAAAACACCCAGAGCAGAAATACGAGAGAGCTAGTCACGAGAGAACCTCTGCACCTCTTGAGTTGATCCGCAGTGACATTTTTGGTCCATTTCCTCATATGTCCATGAGTCAATCCAAATATGCACTGAACTTCATAGATGACTTTTCCAGGTATTGTTGGGTTCACTTCCTAAAGCATAAGTCTGAATTTTTTGACCTCTTCAAAGTATTTAAAGCCTTGGTTCAAAACCAGTCTGGGAGGAAACTCAAGATCCTCTGATCTAAAAATGGTGGTGAGTATGTCAATTCTGAGTTCATTCAATATTGTAAATATGTAGGTATTTAGATGCAGCAATCGATCCCTTTCACACCATGGCAAAATGGTGTTGCTGAGAGAAGGAACAGGACATTAAAGGAGATGGCAACCTGCATGATGGAGACTAAGAATTTGCCACCAAAGTTTTTGGCTGTGGCTATAAACTCTTCATCCTACATCCATAATAGGGTGCCTCATAAGTATCTTGATTGTATGACTCATTTCAAATCTTGGAGTGGACACAAGCCATATGCGACCCATTTCAGGATTTTTGGCTCAAAGGCTTGGGATAGAATTCCAACTGAAAAGGGAAAGGATTTGCAGCCCCAAAGCCAAGAGTTCCTATTTACTGGGTATTATGAAGATTCAAAAGGGTACAAGCTGATCAAATTGAGCACTAACAAATCTTTCGTTGAAAGAAGTGTTCAATTCAAAGAAGAGCCTTTAGCAACAGTTGAAGTTGGAGAGTCCTCTTCACCACCAAATCCATTGATTGTAAGTGAAGAGACTAATGAGTTTGTTGATTCTGATATGTGTAATAATTATGATTTGATTGCATATCCTAATAGTCCTACAAGACCAAAATGGTCAGCAAAGACCATTCATGCAGCTAGGGAACTAGCTGGAAATCCTAAAGACACTAGGAGGACTAGATCTCAATTTGAGAGTTCCCTTTGTGTGAAAGATCCTCTATTTGCTAAGAAGTTCTATCCGATGGTTGAATTAGATCCATATACATATGACTATGCATCACATGATTCAATATGGAAAACATCCATGAAAGAATAATTCAGCTCGCTCCGGAAGAACAACACTTGGGAACTAGTTGATCTTCCCTGAGGGAGGAAGCTAGTTCAATGTAAGTGGGTTTTAAAGACTAATTTTTCTGCTGATGGTTCACCTTTGAAATATAAGGCAAGATTGGTAGCAAAGGGATACTCACAAGTACATTTTATTGACTACAATGAAACCTTTGCACTAGTGGCAAATATGGACTCCATAAGGCTAGCTTTAGCCATTGCAGCTTCGAAGCAGTGGGTGGTACACCACATGGATGTGAAGTGTGATTTCCTAAATGGACATCTCACTGAGGAGATTTACTTGCATAAAAAGTAAGGGTTTGTTTCTAATCCATCTTTTATGTGCAGGTTAAAGAAATCATTGTATGGGCTCAAGCATGCCCCCAAGGCTTGGTATGCCAATATTGATGGCTTTCCGCTGTCATTGAGTTTTGTTCAATGAAAGTCTAATCCTAATGTATATTTGAAGCTGATTCATGGTTATTTGATTATTATTGTCTTATATGTGGATGACCTTGTGATTACAGGAAGTTCAAAGAAAGAGATTGCCTCCTTGAAGGATGCAATGAACCATGCATTTTCTATGACAGATTTGGGATTGTTGACCTAATTCCTGGATCTTGAAATTGATCAATACCAACATGGAATCAAAGTACATCAGTCCAAGTATGTATTATATTTTCTGAACAAGTTCAACATGAAATATTTCAAGGCAAGCAAGACTCCCTTCCTTTCCGGAATTAATCTTGAAGAAGCAGGTTATTCTCCTATGGTAAATAATACACTGTATACGCAGTTGATTGGGTGCTTTCTTTATCTTACACACAATAGACCTGAATTATCTTATACATTTAGTGTTGCTTCAAGATACATGGATCAACCTCATGAGATCCACTGGAGGGTAGCCAAAAGGACCCTAAATTTTTTTTAAGGAACAAGAACTAATGGGATCTTCTACAAAGAAAAATATGATCTTGATTTGATTGGGTTTACTGACAGTGATTGGGAAGGTGACAACACAGATCGAAATTCTACATTAGGATATGTGTTCATGCTTACAGAAGGACCAATCATCTAGTCAAGCAAGAAGCAGAGTTCCATAGCACTCTCATCTACAGAAGCATAGTATAGAGGAGTTGTAAATGCAGCAACTCAATGTTTATGGTTGTAGGGATTGCTTGGATAATGTGGCTTCGAATCAGAGTTTTCAACTATTATCTACTGCAATAATCATATCACCATTCAAATATGCAATGATACAATTCAAAGACAGCAAACCAAGCACATTGAGATCTATATGCACTACATCAAATAGCTTGTGCATGATGGTACCATTCATCTACTCTTCTGTGCATCTTTAGAACAAGTAGGAGACATCTTCACCAAAGTTTTTTGTGAAAATACATTCAGCAATATTAAATCATTTCTGATGATTTCTGATCATGGTGTGAAGCATGATTGATGACAATATTTCCAAATTTTGTTTTCCTATCCATGTTTAAGGGAGGATTTTCCCACAGGGTTTTTGCCTCTTTCCTTGGTTGTATGGACAAGTAGTATGTAAAGGGTGACTAAGCCTTATTGCTAGGCCCTATATTTTTATGATATTTAATCATAAATTCAATCTTAATAGGGGGTGTTAGAATAATCAACCCATAGTTACATACCTTAGACATTAATTTAATCATTTTTGTCTTATTACCTAGTTTCCTAGATTCCACTCTATGCTAGTTTTCTTCTACATGTCCTAGAATTAAACACATGCTAAAAATAAGTCATGGAACACTTGGGAAACATATTGGAAACCCATTTTAGCATGTCTTGTTTATTCCAAATTCTCCAAAGCGCATATGTTCTTTTTCTATAAAGTTGCCTTGTTTTATTTCTGATTTAAGGTAAAGGGAAAGATAGACTAGTGGTAACTGCCTTTTTTTTTTCCCACATAATTCTCACTCCTTTTCTCCAAATAAAATCATGTATGAGTTTTCTTTCAATCCCTCTTTATATTTCCCACTTTACTTATCCAATTCGCGAGCATCTACCTAGATTTGGAAACTACTTTATGCACCTATGGGGGATTTGACTAGTTTTGGTAAGCCTTCTTTTTTACTATTTTGAATGGCATATTTATGCATTCAAATATCTCATGTAATTTTATATTGAAGTATCCTATTACTTCACAAGGTTATCTATTGTACACTTATGCAATATAGATTAGTGTTATGCTCCAATTTAAGTCTCCTTTGGTGTTAATTTTGCATGTTTGATGAGCAATTTTGTGAGTGTAATTGTTTTATCTCTTGGGTTCAATTTCCACACTTCATTGTATTTAGTCAAAAATGTAAAAATCACATGATATTTTACATTAGAAACATAATTTTCAAGAATATTTTCAAAATATTTTTCACCCTTCAAATTTTCTTTACAGTTTGAAAAATGAATGCTCTCTTTAGTGTTTCCATGTTTAAAAGATTCAAAATTGCTAAAAATGTTATTTGTCACTATTTTTATATGATCTAGGAACTCTCTTTCAGGCACTAATCAAGAACCTGTAATTTCTTTTTCGATGCTTTTCCTTTTCTGACCAAACTGCTTTTCACTCATGGTCTGCTCTGAAATAGTGCCTGTATATGGTGATTGTATCCTATTTTTTTTAATAGAGGAAAATTCATGGAATAAATCAATGCCAATAGAGTCATTTGGTATGTATATAGGCAAATTAAAGGCCCATGGAGTAAATTAATGCCAACAGAGTCAGTTGGTACATATATAGGCAGTGTAAAGGTCCATGGAGTATGACAGAGTGTGGTGGCACACAGCTTGACTACTACAGATTGAGCCAAAGTTAGAGCGACTGTGGAGTGACATAGATTCTGAGTGACTACATAGGGTAAGATAGTGGGAGTGACTATAGAGTAACAAATAAAATGAGTGATGGTGTTGTGACAGGGAGTCAGAGCGACAATGCAGTACATACTACATCAAGTCAGCAATATCCTAAGAGAAATAGACATGAGTACTAAAAAAATTAAAAAGGAAGTTTTCTGAGAGGCATGAGAGATTGAAACAATCCAAACCGGGGCATGTTTATAGCATATACTCAACATAATCTTCTCAATAAGGAGAACCTAGTGAGTCAGTCACCTACCTAAAATTTAGCAATGCTACAGAACTGAGTTTTTTAAGAGAAATGAGAAAGGGAGAATGAAAACAGAAAGGTAATCATAAAAACTGAAGTATGGAAACAATGTTTTGGTTGTCAGATATCCCCTACATGTTAATTCATTATGACTATATTTCTTAAAAGCGTTATAGCGGAAGGCAGATCATTATAGACAGAACATACATAGCTGACGGGTTTTATAGAAGGTTAGTGGCCATAGAGAGGGGATTAAGAATTTGGTGATTTTGAATATGGAGAAATGAGTGTTAATATGAGTCATACCTGAGAGCATGACCCAACAAATATGTTCATGGAAACTATATCAACATAGAGAGGTGCAATGAAGTTGGAGGAATCAAAATTTCCAGGAAGTTTGAGCTTTAAATGCATTGATATATTGGCTTAAAGAGCTTGAGTACTTTTTTAACATCGAGAATATAAATACAATCTAGCCTTATGGTTGGACCACTTACAGAAAAATTAGGGCAAGCAAAGGCAAGGAGAAAATTAGATTTTGGGAAAAAATACTAGGGGTCAAATTCCAACCCTCAAACAATCATCAGGCCCTGTTTGGGCAATTTTATAATTTAGAACAAAAGGTATTATTAGTGCAAGAGTATACAAATCATATTAGGTAGTTGCAAATTACAACGAACATACATGTATCCAAATATCAGGTTGTGGATCAATATCTTTCATGGTTTTATAGGGGTTTGTTCTATATCCAGCCATCTTCCCAAAACAGATTTTCGTTCCCATATTTTACTACAAAGAAACAATGTTATTGAACTAACTTTAGCCTTTGTTTAGCACAGTTCTAGATCAAAGATCCATTCAGAAGGTCCTCTACTCTGGTTAAATATTTCAACTTGATTCCTTTAGTATATTTGTTTCTCTTTACCTTTAGATTGTGTCCATAAGGTTGGTTTTTCATTTAATTGGCACTATACCGCTTTTCCACTTAGTGTTTTGTTGAAGGTTTATAATTTTCTAGTACCAAGTGCCCCTTTGTAGTAGGCTGCATTCCATGCTACAAGTGGCCACTTCATCTCCATTTGTGGCCCACCCTATAAATCTTTTATAAGTTTCTCCAACACTTTTATCACTTTAGCTTGGGCTGAGAAAACATAATGGCTTGTAACACAGTTTTGAACAACACAATTCTCCCTGTAGGGGGAAGAATGTGTAAGCCAAGCTATTCAATTTTTCTTTAATCTTGCTGATAATATCTCCCCATGAGAATGATCACTCAGAATCCTTAATGAAGGAAACTTTTGAGTTTTAATTATTTTCTTAGAAGGGATGTAGTTTAGAATTTAAGAAATATGTTAAGTGTCTCTAGACTAAAAAGTTGGTGTTGAAGAAAAATATTTCCACTTTTATCTTATGTACATTCGACTTGAAGCTCAGAGAAAAAGATTCAAAACACATTTAAGAAGTTTTGGTGTTGTGTGTAGTGGCTTCCTCAAAAGCAGTCTCTTCCATAAATTGTAGGTGTGAGATGGCTTCTAACTCTAGGGTAGGTTTAATTCCTCTAACTCTAAGAATCCTTCCTTAAACTTGTTCGAGTCTGGCCTAGTCCTTATACCACTAGTAGAAAGAGGAACTGGGAAAGGATATCCCCTTGGTTAGTTGGTATGTTTGTATTGAAGGGAGATACTGGGCCTCCGTTTACCAAAATAGAAAATGTGGTCACTAAAATGAAATTGAAGACCCAATTTATCCATCTGTCTGTGAATCCAAAATCTTTAGCAGTTTGCGCCGAGAAGGCACATTTCTATATCACGGGTGAGGGGATAAGTGTCGCTCTATCCCATAAAATAAAATAAAAAATAGGAATGCATGAATCAATGCATTGTAACATAGTGAAGCCCTTAGGGAAGTGTCTGTCTATCCCATAAAAAATAGTAAAATAATAATAATAAATAAATAAAAAATAAGAATGCATGCATTAGTGTGGTATATTATATTGGTGAGAGGGATTTGTGCTCTACTTTAGTGGTGAAAGGTTTATGGATTTGATCCCTCTTAGCACACTATAGAATGGATTTAGATGGGTCTATAAGAAGATTTTGGCATATTCATTGTTATCAACTTCCCACTTTTCTTTGAAAATTCCAAAGACTGAATAACTTTTGAGCTATGATAATTATATCTACTATCTGTCCACCAGTCACAAAATCCCCTAGGTCCCTGAAGACCACTTCACCCAGAATTCCTTCTATTGGAAAGCACCTTTATAAATGGTATTACATAAAATAATGTGTTGAAAATGTCTACTCTGTGCATCTAATAATTGATCTAGGATCCTTATTATTAATTTCCTTTCTCCAATAAAATGATTTGTTGCATGTATATTCCCAGTGTATGGATCTAGGAATATATGTTGTACTTGATTTGAATTCTATTGTAATCTAGGAATTGCAACAGAGTGAGTTCATTGATGTCAATCTTGTTTTTATTCCCTAGTTCTGATATGCCATAAGTGGAAATAAAGGAACGACTAGTGGTTGCAAATGGGGATTGTAATGACCCAAAATTCCATAAAAATTAAAATTTTTTAAAGTGAAATAAAATGTCTTAAGTCGTAGTTTAGTAATTGCTAGCGGTTAGTGGAAAATGAAATAGTTAAACAAAATATAAGGGTTAGTTCCAAATAACAGACAATCTGTACCAAAAAGGATGTAATCGTAAACACTTGTGTTAACTTTATAGCTTTAATTTTCAACTGTGATAGAAAGAGGACTTGCATTTAGTTGCTACTAGATATATTGATGATTTACTCTTGTCAAGTAGGTGAGAAACCTTGTTTGAGATCGGGGCCTACTTAGCATTCTGCTAATTCAAATGGACTGCTAGTTCTTACAGGTTTAGCAGGTAAGGGTAAGATCATGTAGGTGTTTATTTTAAATTATGTTGAGAAAGTACTTCCCTAGCATGTTAAGATGCTAGTATAAGAATTGATTATTTAAGATGCAAGTCTCCAAAGATGTAAAGTAAATTTCTTTCATTGTTTTGAATCTATGACAATATTTATATCTAAAGCCATATTGACCTTTTATCCTAACATAATCAATGCTTTTAAAAGAGTAAGTTCTTCCAAGGTTTCTTTAGTTGTAAAATGATTATCTTTTATAAATTATAGTACATGGTCAATTGTAGATTCCCATAGTGAGCATAGAGCTCATGGTCTTGGTAGATAATCACTTCGACTGTTTCATGATATTACTGCTATTTTTACTTTAATACTCAAGTGTAACTCTATTTAAGTATGAACATATTCTTATGTTTTTCATTGGTAAAGTTTACAATGTGTGATTAGCTTCTTATGAGAATCTCTTTAAATAAAGATAGTCTTCAGTATTCTTGAAGACTCCCTTATTTATCAGCATCAAGTTTTTATGTGGAGAAGTTTAAGGCTTTTCCAGTCTATTAAGAATCATATCTATACCCTATTTTCCTTTACTAGTTCGGACACATCATCAAACTTGTTTGATTTGTTGCAAGCAAGAATATATTCTTGGAACAGCTAGTAGACAAGCTGTATTCACAATATTTAGATTATAACCATGATACAATTATTATTGCAATGTTATAATACTATGTTGATTTATAATTTATCAATATTAAGCTATAACAATTATCATAACTTATAACCTCAGGTAGTTTTACCTACCTATCCACTACTATAATGTAATTGAAACTAAAGGCAACAAACCTTATAAGTTTTGATCATATAGTATACTGGTTCCAAGGCATGATATAATCAATGGTATGATTGATATTATTAGAAATCATTTGATCTATTTTAAATGATCGATGGCATGATTTTATTATTGGGAAACATATGGTTAAAGGGTATTGGCAATGATAAGTTTCAAAATCAATTGTGCAGCGTTAACATTAGAACTCGACCCACACTTGTTGAGATTTTTGGATGGGAATGTGGACAAGGCCTCCTCCATACATTGGTTGACTTAAAACGTTGAAACCCTACTCCTTTTCATTTTGGTCCAAGGTTTTTTCCTCCTGCTAGCTGCGTTGTGAGTCCTTGCGGCCATGAGAGGCCTGCAACCTCTTTGATCGTTGGGCACTTTAGTCTACACTACTTGAAAAGTAAATCTTGGTATCGTGGTTTGTGGTTTCATGTTCTCTCATGAGTAAGGAATACACTGTGAGAGTGGTTAATTGTTTCTTCAAGTGGCTCAAAGCCTTTAATGGTCTTACTCTTATGATTGCTCATCCATTGCTTTGGAATTGTGAACTTGAGCCTGTCTCTTTGTTTCCTTTTTCGCAGAGTTGGATTTAAGGGTTTCCTACTTCTTGGTTTAGTGCATTCGAGCTGGTGTGGTCACTTCTTCTCAGCTTTGATTCTTTTTGTTCACAATTACACATTTTACCCGACTCAATTCGTCTATTCAATTGATTTACCAAGTTAGGGTTTTACCAATTTAAGAACAAAGTTTAAATATTGTTTAAACTCCTGCACCAGCTTATGGGTGAAAATGCAAGCTCGTGCACTAGTTATTTTCATGGGCTTTCATCTGGTAAGCCCCAGTACCATCGAGGGTTCTCCTTACATGCGGTTTGGGTTGTTGCATATGGTTCACGTGGGTGGATACAAGGATTCGGTACTCTGTTGGTTATGATTTTTAGTTTGTGAAGTATTATCCATTTTTAACTAAAACCCTCGCGATACTTTGTTGGGTAACACATGCATTTGAAGCCATGATGTAAATGTGGTTTTTGTTATGAAGTTCATCCTTACGGCTTAAGCGATGTAAATTATTTTATTTAATATTTATAAAGAGCCCATCTCTGAGCTCAAAGATTCTAAAAGACTTTTTTCCAGTGCTACTTTAGTTTTCCTTTTTACATTTGAACTTAGTGAAATGAAGACTGTGTAACAGTTGAGTTGTAGAGTGAGTTGGGTTTTACCTTTCCTCTCAGTAATGTATCTTATTTACAGTTTAATATAATAGAATTTTGTATAATCGGTTTTACTAGCAGGCTTGGGTTTCGACCCTTCGACTTTACAGGCTATAAGCCTATCCTTGATTAAGGATTTTATATTGCAATTGGTTAACTAATTCTAGTTTATTTGTCCATGATTTACATATGTAATGTCTTTATCAATATTCTATATTTATAATTGTTTTTAGAGCACAGTTTATGAGATGATATTTTAATTATGGAACTCAGCTTTTTAAGGGTTAAAATTGTTGTATAACCCTACAGTTTATGAAGTCCTTGTTTCTACTTACAACATTATTGACTCTGTTTTAAAAAAAATAGGATAATGGATGATGAAATGACTTACAGTTATATATTTCATGCTATCTCTGTTAAAATAAGAAATCCTAAACAATTTTTACAGTTTTTGCTTCTAGTTTTTAGTTAAGAAAATACTTAGGGTTTTAGTGCAGCCTACTCGAAAACTAGGATATTGTTAACTTTCAGTAAATTTTGTAATTTCAAAAGGATTGTAGAAGGATCATTTTCTCTTGGTTAAGTCACACACTTGTCTGGAATGTTAATGTTTATAAACTGTTTTACAAATTCCTTTTCACATGGTTTTTAGATGCTAATCTACTCACTTTACTTCTATTAACTATAATTGCTATATTTTATCAGCATACTAATACATGAATAATAATAATATTTAATATTCTCTTTCATACCTATTTTATATTTAGTTAGCTGAAGTAAATACATGCAGACAATACATAGCATTGTTATTTAGTAAAATTCATAAACCATGAAGTAAAATCTATCTACTATTTTTATTCAAATAAAAGAATCAGTTCATTCACCTAAGAAATCCAGTTGTACTAGAGTACGACCTACGTTCAGGTGTGAAAAAATATAGTTTGGAAATTTTAATTCTATATGTTTCACTTTTCACATAATCATTTCTATTTCTACTATAATCTATAATTTTACTGAATCCAACATTACTCAGCTACTCTTCATTCATAAACCCTAAAATAGTAACATGCTTGTAGTAGAAAAACTAAGAAATATATAACTGAAGACAATAAAATAAAATAGAAACTCTTCAAGACAAGATGAAAACAGCTTAAGGAGGCTCTTCCTCCCAACCAAACTCCTGGAGAGCGCTCAGACAATGCTTCCTCGGGAACCTTGAGTTTGTTCCTAGTCTTCTTGGATGATAATTAGGTGGAGAATGCAACTGTAAGACATCTATCACCTAACTGGTCCAATTACCTCAGTAATCAAAATATTCTCTCAGTAGTATGAACTTCAGCTTAGAAGTGGAAACTAGTTCAATGTTAGCAGTTAATCCCTCGAACACACTCAATCAATCCCCTCCATTGAATTTCTCTTGAGTAAATTCATTCACCCTGAATGATCACCTCTCTAGAATGAGCAGCCTTAGCTCTCTTCAATGGGAAATTTTATAGAGATGCCTAGGTCTTCTGGGTCAGTTTTCATTTAATGAGCCACCTTCTTTGATTCCGCTTTCTTGGGGAATCATGACCACAAATATAGGGAAGTTTCCAGCTGCAGTAGTTAGAAGTGGTTTGAGGATGCTGCCACTTGTCAGTTTTCTCTCCACCCAGTATCCTCCACCACTTAACCAGTAAACACTCTTTTAACAACTTCCTTAAGTTGTTGTCTCCTCATTTATTTATTTATAGCTAAAATATTTTGAATTTAAATTAAATATTCTTAACCCCACTGGGTCATCAATTACAACTTAGCATAAAATTTAACACAATGTTCCTAAAATATTATAAAATTGTTTTTGTAAATTGGGGAATGTGAAATACATACCCCCTTAAAATATAACATCGTCTTCGATGTTGTTTATTCCTCGTCCTCAGAGTTCCCCTGAAAAGGAATTGGATATGCGTCCTGCATATGACTTTTCAATTCCTAGGTGGCTTCCTCTGGACTAAGGTGCTTCCATTGCACCTTCACTTGACCAATGGTGCGGTTCCAAAGTGAGATCTCCCTCCACATGAGGATACAGTCCAGTTCCACCCAAAAATATCCTTCGGGTTCCACCTGCACATCATTCCATTTAATAACATGGGTAGCATCATGCACATAATTCTTTAATATATAAATGTGAAAAACATTGTGAACTCTTAAATTTGGTGGTAAAGCTAACTGATAGGATACATGTTCGATCTTGGATAGTATTTCAAAAGGACCACAATAACGAGGTGCTAGTTTGGCACAACTACCCAACCTCAGAGAACTCTTTTTGGGTCTCACCTTAATGAAGACATGCTCACCTACCTGGAACTCCTTTGGAGTTCGTTTAAGGTATGCTTGACTTTTCTGTCAATCTTGCGCAATTTTCAGATTACCTTGTACATGCTTTGCAATTACTTCCATTTCTTTCAATAGTTCAGGTCCTAATACTAATCTATCCACCGGATTAGTCCAAGAGATGGGAGTGTTACATTTCCTTCCATACAGAATTTCGAAAGGACTATACCTAGCTAAAGCTTGATAATTATTATTGTAAGAAAATTCTACCAGGTGTAAATAATCTTCCCATTTACCTGGCTACTCCTTTAAATACATTGTTAGTAGATATTCTAGTACCTAATTTACTCTTTCAGTCTGTTCATCAGTTTGAGGATGGAAGGAGGTACTAAAATTTAACGTGGTATTTAATCCTTTAAACAAAGATCTTCAAAAGTTACCTGTAAATTTAGGGTCTTGGTCTGAAATTATGACCTTCGGTATTCCATGTAGTTGAAAAATTTGTTTTAAGAAAATATCAGCTATATTTGTAGCATTATAAGTGGTTTTTACAGGTATAAAATGGGTTTCTTTACTCAATTTGTCAACCACTACCATTATGGAGTCATCTAAGTTCTAATTTTTAGGCAGTCCAGTAACAAAATCAAGGCTAATTATCTCCCATTTCCAGCTAGGGATAGGCAAAGGATGAAGTAGCCCAGCTGGATGTTGATGTTCAGTTCTTACTTGCTGACATTCAAAGCATCTAGCAATATATTCTGCCAGTTCAGTATTCATGTTTGGACAGAAATAATATTTTCCTAGAATGGTTATAGTTTTCTCATAACTCGGATGCCCTAAATAAGGAGTTTTATGAATTTCATCTAAAATTAATAACTTAATCTTAGGTACATTAGGTACATATATTCTATCTTTATACAATAATAATCCCTTTTCATTTAATTTGTACCTTGTACTTAGACTTTCTATTAGATTTTCTTTTGCTTTTGCTTGTAACTTTAGGTAATTTTCATCTTGTTGTATTCCAGCTTTATGTTGTTCTTCCAAATCTGTTGTATAAGTGCTGATAGCTGCTATAAAATTCAGGTTTGCATTTCTACTTAATGCATCATCAACTTTATCGTCTTTCCCTTTGATGTGTTGAATTTTGAAATAATATTCACTTAGAAAAGCTAGCCACCTAGCTTACCTAGTGTTCAGGTTAGGTTGATCTAAAAAATATTTTAATCCCTTATTATCCATCATTAAGATAAACTTTCTTCCAATTACATGATGACGCCACATCTTTAAGGCATGTATGACAACAGCTAATTCCAAGTCATAGGTCGCATAATTCTTTTCATGAGTCTTCAATTTCCTAGACTCATAAGCTATGACATGTCCTTCCTGAGTCAATACTCCACCTAAACCATCATTACAGGCGTCAGTACATACTATAAAATCTTTATTTGGATCAACAATTCTTAAAATTGCTATGCTAGTGAATAAGGTTTTTAACTTTTTAAAACTATCTTCGCACTTCTAATTCCAATCATATTTCTTTCCCTTTTTCTGCAAGGAGGTTATCGGATTTGCGATTCTCGAAAACCCTTCGATGAACCTTTGATAATAACTGATAATCCCCATGAATGATCGGACATCAGTTACGTCTTTTGGGACTGGCCAATCTTCGATTGCCTTTATCTTTTCGGGATCCACTGAAATTCCTTCTTTAGTCACCACATGACCTAAGTACTAGATTTTATCTTTAAACAAGTCGCATTTACTAAATTTAGCAAAAATTTTATGTTCTCGTAACTCTTGCAAGACAATTTTTAAGTGTTCTTTATGTTTTTCTTCAGATTTCGAATAAATTAATATGTCATCAATAAATACGACCACAAATTTGTCTACATATTTGTGCATTCCATTATTCATTAGAAACATAAAAATAGCTAGAGCATTAGTAAGCCCGAATGGCATAATGACAAACTCGTAATGTCCATATCTAGTCCTAAAAGCTGTTTTAAAGATGTCTTCATCTTTAATTCTAACTTGGTGATATCCAGACAGTAAGTCAATCTTTGAAAATACCATGGCTCCACATAGTTGATCAAACAGATCATCTATGTGAGGTAACGGGTGTCTATTCTTGATAGTCATCTTATTTAATTGGTGATAATCTATGCATAGTCGTAGAGTTCCGTCCTTTTTCTTAACAAAGATCATAGGTGCCCCCCAGGGAGACACACTGGGTTGAATGTAATTCTTGTCAATAATTTCTTTTAACTATGACTTAAGTTCATTTAATTCAAGTATATTCATTCGATAAGGGCCTTTTGAGCTGGGAACTACACCAGGTACCAGCTCAATGGTAAAATCTAATTCCCTCTTCGGAGGCAGTCCTAGAATTTATTCCGGAAACACATCTGAATATTCCTTTAAAATTGGTATATCCTCCAATTTTAATTTATTTATGTTGTTTAGGTTTTCTTCATTGGTTACTATTACTGCATAAGCCTTGCAACCTTTCCTAACAGCTCTCTTAAGCTACAGAGCAGAAATATGCCTTACAGCTATTTTCCTAGGGATTCCCTTTATGCTTATTAATTTTCCATCATATTTATACTAGTAAATGTTTTATCAAAGAAATTCAAGACCACCCTATGTTGCTCTAACCAATCCATACCAATTAATATGTCATATGAACCTAAAGGTAGTACATTGAGCTTAACAAAAGTTTCAAATTGATCCATAGTTACTGCACAATTATTTACAAAGCTAATTACCTTTATCTTTGCACCAGTAGCTAACTAAACTAACCAAGAAATTGCAAAGTTTTCAACTGGAAGTTTACACTTTTCTACTGTTGCGGAGAGAAATCCCTATGGCTTGGGGTACCACAACAGACAGCTATGACTCCAGAAATCAATCTTTCCCAATATGCAATAGAAATAAAATGTCTAACACTAAAGGATCAGACCTCGTACCTTGTTCCGGACGGTTGAAGTAGATCCCCATTGAGCTTTCCAATCTTCATATTGAATTGATATAATACTTCCTCAACAATAAGTAAACAATACAAGCATACTATATATCATGGTGTTAGATATATTCTAGCATATATAATCAATAATGTAAAAGCATTTGACATATTCCAATGGATACAATATTCAATCAAATACACATCATTGGACAAGGATAGATACAACCTCTGACTGCACGTCTGCGAACCAGAGAAACTGAATCCCCCACTTGGGCCTCCACCACCTCAATCCTCCATCTCTTGATAGCAAGCTCACTAGGAAAAGGCAAGCTTGGGAAGAACACAAAAGTTCTCCAAAGGGACAAAGGGATGGAGACTCAAGTATAATTCTGGCAACAATGGACTATAGTTTTGTTGCTCTCAATCTCTCTATATTCTTTCAATGTACCAAGGGGTTCCTTATATAGCTTCACAAGGGACAATGAAGGGTCGAATCCGAGCGATCTCAAGGCATATGGAAGGCCAGGAGTCAAATGAGTCGGATCCATGTCAAGGAAAACTCCAAAAGGATTTGGAATATGCACACATCCCGATGTACACGGTTATAGGGGTCAAACCCGCGTATGTACGCGGTTATCGGGTAAAAATATGCATATATCATCTTTTATATAGTTTTAGGGATGATCAAGGAAACATCAAAGGATAAAATATGGTCTATGGGGTCTAAAGAGTTTGCAGCGGGACACGGGAAGGCCATACAAAGTGTGATTCACCTAGAGTGGTGAAATCCGTTATAACAGATGCCCCCTATTGTGTGAGGTCAGAGGGGTCATACGATGGCCGAAATACATTATAAGTCCATCCCAGAAGTGGAGTGATGAAGGATCCCAAATGGAAGAACAGCCACCCAATCAGCATAGTACAATGATGTAACTCTGCATATAACTGCAAGTACATATAGCAGTCCCGAATACATAAGAGTACAATGGCCATGAATAGGCATAATACATGATATCACATATGTGGTCATCACCACGTACAATATACATAGATCAGAATCTGCATGACGAAGATATACAAAGGACGGTGATCTCCAAAATGGCTGAAGATATACAATAGATCAAGATCTCCATAGTGGCTGGAAATGTATGACATACACTAGAATCAAGTCACGAGAGCTGAAATCTCATGAACACTGGCACGATCAAGGAGGTAGCATATAAGATATGCCACCAGTCTGGAAGGTCTTCTACACAAACCACTACGAGTACATGTCCTACTATGCGAATAGAGGTGTCGAGGTCAAACATAGCAGTCCATTGTCTGATTACCGGTCATTGATGTATACCGTTAACAGACGTGAGATTACCCACTGATAATGATAATGGGAATCAAGGTACTAGAGTGCAAACTAACAAGTGTGAATATATGTGTTGAGGTCGAACACTTGAGAGATTCCATCGATCAGGGGACATTGATGTATTCCCAAGAAACTGTCGATGGTGAGAGAACCTGCCACTGATGACTGCAAGTCTCAAGGCACTCAAAAGGACTCTAGACTCCAATCCCAGAATAAATGATCTGAAGTCGATGGGATGAAATCTGCTGGAAGGAGGGAATTAAGGCATCCCCCATCATCCAACATGAGGTACTCAGCAAAGCTGTCTAATGTGGAAGGACTCGATCATAAAGTGCACGAACCGGTAACTGTACCAGGAATGGCCGACATGCAAAGTCAAGATAACTAAGGAATGGCTGACACAGGTTTCAACTTCGTTTGAACAAGAGAATAACGGCATATGGTGACTAAATGAAGGCAGCATAGACTCGATATACAAACTGGGACATCTCTGTGACACAGGAGGCATCAACAGAGGCTCCATAGGGACTGGAAGCTTAACTAGTCGATGGAGATAAACTCAGATAAACGAGTACAGCTCCTAAGTCAAACTATAACCCAACAAATGGATGTGATATACAGTGCTCTGTTCGAAGGCGACATGACTCGACAGCTGCCAAAAGATAACATCTTTCCTTGTCTGGCTTTTTGGTTTTATGATTTTTTTTTTGGAATTTTTCAGTTATTTGAAAAGCTTGAAAAAAGAATAAACTAGCTTTATAGTTACAAACTAGGAGGAGACGAGTGTCATCAGGGAAAAAAAACTAGTTCCAAGCAGTGGAACATACCTATGCTCAATGCAAGGATACATGTGTAGGATATCGACACTCGAGCGAAAATCCCCTCCCGGTAAAAAAGGAAATCAAGCTGCGAAGGATATATAAAATGGCTTTGCATGGCTAGACATGAGAGAAGCTCAAGCTATATGGCTGAAACGCAATGTCAGGGGAGCCGGCATAAAGCTCAATAAGGTAGGAAAAGCTCATGATAATGCATTCACAACTTGACATGAGGGAGTCCTAAGGGAAATAGGCCAGCATAAGATCAAGAGGAGTATGAGGCTCTTGCGAAATGTCATGGCAATACTATACAACGGACTCCCAGACCTAAGAGAGGACTCACAGCATGGGTACCAAATGCAAAGGGGAGCTGACTAGGGCACCCATGTAAAGGAAAGATCTACCATTCACATAGTACCACTTCTAACAGCAGCATGAAGGTTCCGTGATACCATGGAATGGGTTTGTACCTAAGGTTAAGATGGAACGGTCATAAGGCAATGCATAAGTGCAAGCGGATGTGAAATCCTAACCTATATGCCAGTTCAAACATAATACCTGTGACAGGCACGAATGGGTCGAAACCTCGGAGAGAGTGTACAGAAACTGGACTCTACATGACATCTGTATTAGTACAAAATAGCCAATAAAGAATCCAAACTATAATATATAGGGAGGAAAGATCACGACAACTGCACCCAAAGGAAACAATGCAGTGAACAATGGGACATAAAAAGGAAGATAAGGTGTAGACCCAACATTCACGCATCCACCACCACCCCATGAGGGTGACCACCGATGTAAATACCGAGCAAAGGGAATAAAAATCCTCCACAAATGGAGTCGAGGATGGAATATGACCATTCCCAAATCTATGAGCATGGTAAGGGGTTGTGATGCCCCCAAGTCTGACACTAGGGTCCATACTAGGACCAAGGACGGGTGATAGGATACTAGGCATGCCGAAAATAAAAGGACCCAAAATCAAGAGAGCATAAATATACTCAAGTAACCATGATCCAATAGGCCAACTAGCACACAAAGAGCACACTCCTAAGAAAATCTACAGCCAAAGTACAAGCAAACCAAGGGGAGGATATGTGAGCTCCCAAATGCAGTTGGTATGTCTCGCCTAGGAGAGGCTCGAAACTCCCATACACTACAAGCGGAGGTACGTAACCAATTATAGTGTCCCTCAGCTTCAACGCATATAGCGACTGTACTGTCCGACCTCAACCTGGCCGGGACACCTACAGAATAACCTCTACAAGTACCCCCTCGATATCCTAGGTAAGGTCACTAAGGTCACCTCAATATAATCAAAGATCAGGCGGACAGTCGCAGGCGGGATTGACCATATGGGCAGGGTAGCAAATCCTGAAACTCTCGAAAGAGCCCCAGATACGAATACAATCCTGGAAATATCTCCGGTGCTACTTACTTATGACTAGGGGTCATCCCAATCAATAACCGCTCACATTGCCTTGTGCTTAACTCCCGTTTGAGAGGAGGATCCTGAGAACAATGGTTATAGCAAGGATTTCACACACTCACCTGGACAGATACCTAGATGTTGTTGTTTATTGATCTTGGAGAATTGACTTACAATGAACTATTCCAAGATCCTAAAACTTAAGCTTGTTGGTGCACCCTAGAAAAGAAAAAAACGTAATTCACTTTAATTAGCGTTGATTTTAATTGGCTATAATTACTCAAAGGGAAATGACTGTGCAACTAATGGCATTATGACTCAGCAGTGAAGTAAATATGCACACCATAACAAACAATGCTAAGTGCAATCTTTGTCAAATGAAAAATAGGGTATGCCACTACATGAGATGCATAAATATATATTCCTTTCCAAATGCCAATGCAATCCTTCCTATATGAAATCCTAAACACAACTCTCATCCAAGCAATCCAATGCAAGTACCTCCTCAAATCCATATCTAAGATGCAACTAAGAGTGCAACTACTTTGTATTTTTCAATATAAAAGAATGAAAAATGCAATAAAAGCCATCTAAAACTCTCAGTCTCTGTAGCAAGTATAAAAGACAAGCCCAGCAAGACACCAAGACAAAAAATAGTAATGCACTAATGGAAAAACAAAAAGAAAAAATGACTAAAACTACTTTCAAAGGAAAAATCAATGAAAAAGCGGTCTTTGGTCACAAAAAAAGCATCCAACAAACAACATCAGACCCAAGGCAGACCCAACCACACTCAAAACCCACCCAGCAACTTCCCATAACATCAGACTCACCAAAAGGGAGGATGTACGCGACTGTTTAAAGAACAACTGTGTATGTACGCGACTTTTCACCAAAAACATGAGTGTATACGCGGATTTTGGCCAAAAACCTGCGTGTATACGCGACTTTTGGCCAAAAACCTACGTATACAAAGAAGGCAGTGGTAAAAAGAAGGCCTGGGGTCAAACCAATAAAGGGGAGTGTCAAGGGATGAAAATACTATAACATGCAACACATAAATAGGGAGAAACATAGAAACAGTCAAGAATATCAAGCCCATTGTGCCTGCAAACCCCAAATAAAAACAAGGAACATCCCCAGTGGAGTCGCCAGTTCTGTTACGGAGAGAAATTCCTATCGCTTGGGGTACCACAACAGACAGCTATGACTCCAGAAATCAATCTTTCCCAATATGCAATAGAAATAAAATGTCTAACACTAAAGGATCAGACCTCGTACCTTGTTCCGGACGGTTGAAGTAGATCCCCGTTGAGCTTTCCAATCTTCAGCTTGAATTGATATAATACTTCCTCAAAAACAAGTAAACAATACAAGCATACTATATATCATGGTGTTAGATCTATTCTAGCATATAAAATCAATAATGTAAAAGCATTTGACATATTCCAATGGATACAATATTCAATCAAATACACATCATTGGACAAGGAAAGATAGTTCTTATTAATATAAATAAGAGATTACAAGATAGATACAACCTCTGATGGCACATCTGCGAACCGGAGAAACTGAATCCCCCACTTGGGCCTCCACCACCTCAATCCTCCATCTCGCGCTAGCAAGCTCACTAGAAAAAGGCAATCTTGGGAAGAACACAAAAGTGCTCCAAAGGGACAAAGGGATGCAGACTCAAGTATAATTCTGGCAACAATAGACTATAGTTTCATTGCTCTCAATCTCTCTATATGCCTTCAATGTACCAAGGGGTTCCTTATATAGCTTCACAAGGGATAATGAAGGGTTGAATCCGAGCGATCTCAAGGCATATGGAAGGCCAGGAGTCAAATGAGTCGGATCCATGTCAAGGAAAACTCCAAAAGGATTTGGACTATGCACACATCCCGATGTACGTGGTTATAGGGGTCAAACTCGCGTATGTATGTGGTTATCGGGGAAAAATCCACGTATATCATCTTTTATATAGTTTTAGGGATGATCAAGGAAACATCAAAGGATAAAATATGGTCCATGGGGTCTAAAGAGTCTGCAGTGGGACAGGGGAAGGCCATACAAAGTGTGATTCACCTAGAGTGGTGAAATTCGCTATAACATCTACCAATTTAGGAGAAATATAGCTTAAAATATCTCCTAGATCAATTAAAATAGATATGGGTATTTGATTTATCTTACCTTCCACTTCCACCACAGAAGTTTGATAGTCTACTTGTCAATTCTCTAAAGCTGCATCAATCTTGGGAATTGTCCTCGCTAAATCACCAACAGTCATCTCCTCCTTTATTGTGTGGATATTGCTGACAGTCTTTTTCCGATTGGGATAGACTGAGGCATAATGAGGACCATTGCATTCCCAACACTTTATGGGTTCTTTTCATTCAAAGTTCTTTGTGTAGTTACTGTGATTGTTAGTTGACTCTTTATTCTTTTGATTGTTCTAATTGGTCTGTGAATTACTCTTATTCCCATGGAAATTCTTATTAGGCAAATTTCTGGTGTTATTATTTTTAGAATTCCTATTAGGCATAAGCTCTTTCTTCTTTTCATCAAAGTTATTATTCCTTTTGGCTTTCCAGTTGGCCATACTCTCCTTTTTAACGATTCTATTCATAATAGAAATTCGCTTTTCTCATGGCTTCTTCTAGGGTTTTTGGATTTTCATACTCAATCCTATCCTTTATATGATAAGGTAAACAGCTGAGAAACTGCTGTACCTTAGGTTTCTCATCCACAATGTATGGCACATACCTAAGCAGACTTATAAACTTACTATTTAGTTCCTTCATATTCATTTTACCTAGTTTGAACTCATAGAATTCTTTAGCCCTTTCTTCATAGTACTGTTCTGATAAAAATTTCTTTTTGAAGTATTTCTTGAATGTGCTCCAATTTATGTTTTTCTCTCTTATACCTTTCACTCTTTTTAAGTCCTGCCACCATATATCATCTTTCCTTGTAAGATTATAAATAGCCATCCTAGCCTTCAGTTGATTAGAATAGTTATAAATCTGGAAGTACTTCTTCATCCCGGATATCCAAGATTCCACTTCCTCCCCTTTTTTAGTTTCTCCACTAAATGTTGGTGGCTTGATCTTCTTGAACTCCCTAGAAATTTCTTCATAAGGTTTATATTTCATTTTTCTAGTATGGTGGTTATCCTCACTACTGTCACAAGTATAATGAGAGTTATGTAGATTACCATATACTTTAGAAGATGAGCTACTTTCATTTTTAATATGTTTATTCTTTTAGACTTATGTTGATAACCTATATCTTCAGAATCAACTCTTTTACCCTTCCCCTCAGTATGAAATATTCCTATTAAGATCCGATTCAGCTCCTCCCGAGCTCTCAGAATCCTCTCATTTTTTTTTCTTAACTCATTCCATTTCTAATTTTAATTATTTAACTGTTTGTAGTAGTTTGAAAGAATTATTGGTTATATCTTCTTGTATAGGATCTTTTTGTAGATTATCTCATTCAGTGTAAGGAGATTCCTCTTCCGCATATTCTTCCAATCTTTCCATACCTGTCATTAACTTAGAAACATATTTCTTTGTGTATATCATTCAAAGAAAACATCATTAGCATAATGATTAAAATTTAACATTGCATATAAGAAAGTTGACTTCATTAAGGCCTGGTGTTTGAACCTTGTGCTCTGATACCACATGTAATGACCCAAAATTTCGTAAAAATTAATTTTTTTTTAAAGTGACATAAAATGTCTTAAGAAGTAGTTTACTAACTGCTAGTGGTTAGCAGAAAATGAAAAGTTAAACAAAATCTAAGGGTTAGTTTCAAATAAAATACAATCTGTACCAAAAAGGATGTAATCTTATACACCTCTGTTAACTTTACAGCTTTAATTTGCAACTGTGATAGAAAGAGGATTTGCATTTAGTTGCTACTAGATATAGTGATGATTTACTCTTGTCAAGTAAGTGAGAAACCTTGTTTGAGATTGGGGCTTACGCATCGTTTTGCTAACTCAAATGGAATGCCGGTTATTACAAGTTTAGTAGGTAAGCGTAAGATCATGTAGGTGTTTATTTTAAATTACGTCGAGAAAGTACTTCCCTAGAATGTTAATATGCTAGTATAAGAATCGATTATTTAAGCTGCAAGTCTTTGATGAGGCAAAGTAAATTTCTGTCGTTTTTTTGAATCTATGAAAATATTTATATCTAAAGCCATATTGAATTTTTATCCTGACATAATCAATGCTTTTAAAAGAGTAAGTTCTTCCAAGGTTTCTTCAGTCGTAAAATGATTATCTTTTATAAATTATAGTACATGGTCAATTATAGATTCCCACAGTGAGCATAGAGTTCATGGTATTGGTACATAATCACTTCGACTATTTCATGATCTTACTACTATTTTTACTTTAATACTCAAGTGTACTTTTCTTTAAGTATGAACATATTCTTATTTTTTTCGTTGGTAATGTTTACAATGAGTGATTAGCTTCTTATGAGAATCTCTTTAAATAAAGTTAGTGTTCAGTCTTCTTGAAGACTCCCTTATTTATTAGCATCATGTTTTTATGTGGAGAATTTTAAGGCTTTACACTCTATTAAGAATCATATATGTACCCTATTTTCCTTTACTAGTTCGGACACATTACCAAACTTGATTGATTTGTTGCAAGCAAGAATATATTCTTGGAATAGCTAGTAGACAAGCCGTATTCATAGTATTTAGATTATAACCATGATGCAATTATTATTGCAATGTTATAATACTATGTTGATTTATAGTTTATCAAAATTAAGCTATAACAATTATCCTAACTTATAACCTAAGGTAGTTTTAACTACCTATCCACTACTATAATGTAATTGAAACTAAAGGCAACAAACCTTATAAGTTTTGTTCATATACTATACTGGTTCCAAGGCATGATATAATCGATGGTATGATTGATATTGTTAGAAATCATTTGATCTAGTTTAAATGATCGATGGCATGATTTTATTATTGGAAAACATATGGGTAAAGGGTATGGGTAATGATATGTTTAAAAATCAATTGTGTAGTGCTGAAATTAGAACTCAACCCACACTTGTTGAGATTTTTGGATGGGCATGTGGAAAATGCCTCCTACATACGTTGGTTGACTTGAAACATTGTAACCCTACTCCTTTTCATTTTGGTTCGAGGGTTTTTCCTCCTGTTGGCTGCGTTGTGAGTACTTGCGACCATGAGAGGCCTGCAACCTTCTTGATTGTTGGGCACTTTAGTATGCACTACTTGAAAAGTAAATCTTGTTATTGTGGTTTATGGTTTCATGTTCTCTTATGAGTAAGGAATACACTGTGAGAGTGGTTAATGGTTTGTTCAAGTGGCTTGAAGCCTATAATGGTATTACTCTTGTGACTGCTCGTCCATTTCTTTGGCATTGTGAACTTGAGTCCATCTCTTTCCTACCTCTATCACAAAGCTGGATTTAAGGGTTTCTTGCATCTGATCTAGTTTGGTCGCTTCTTCTCGGCTTTGATTATATTTTTGTTCACAACTACACATTTTACCTTACTCAATTCCTCTATTCAATTTATTTACCAAGTTAGGGTTTTACCAATTTAAGAACATAGTTTAAATATTGTTTAAATTTATGTTTTGCAGGATCCTGCTGCCAGCTCCAGGCTATGGGTGGAAGTGCAAGCTCGTGCACCTGTTATTTTTGTGGGCTTCCATCTCGTAAGCCCCGGTCCCATTGAGGGTTCTCCATACATGCGGTTTGGGTTGTTGGATGTGGTTCCTATGGGTGGATACAAGGATTTGGTCCTGTGTGGGTTATGATTTTTAGTTTGTGAAGTATTATCTATTTTTAACTAAAACCCTCGAGATAATTTTCTCGGTAACACAGGCTCTTGAAGCCGTGATGTAAATGTGGTTTTTGTTATGAAGTTCATCCTTACAGCTTAAGCGATGTAAATGCTTTTGTTTAAGATTTATAAAGAGCCCAGCTCTCATCTCAGAGATGCTAAAAGACTTTTGTCTAGTGTTACTTTAGTTTTCCTTTTTACATTTGAACTTAGTGAAATGAAGACTGTGTAAAAATCGAGTTGTAGAGTGAGCTGGGTTTTACCTTCCTGTTAGTAATGTATCTTATTTATAGTTTAATATAAAAGAATTTTGTATAATTGGTTTTACTAGCAGTCTTGGGTTTCGACCCTTCGACTTTACAGGCTATAAGTCTATCCTTGATTAAGGATTTTATATTGCAATTGGTTAACTAATTTTTGTTTATTTGTCCATGATTTACATATGTAATGTCTTTATTAATATTCTATATTTATAATTGTTTTTAGAGCAATGCTTATGAGATCGTATTTTAAATCTAGAACTCATCTTTTTAAGGGTTAAAATTGCTGTATAACCCTACAGTTTATGAAGTCCTTGTTTCTACTTACAGCATTCTTGAATTTGTTTAAAAAAAAAATTGGATAATGGATGATGAAATGGCTTACAGTTATATGTTTAATGCTACCTCTATTAAAATAATAAATCCTAAACAATTTTTATAGTTTTTGCTTCTAGTTTTTAGTTAAGAAAATACTTAGGGTTTTATTGCAGCCTACTTGAAAATTAGGATATTGTTAACTTTCAGTAAATTTTGTAATTTCAAAAGGATTGTAGAAGAATCCTTTGGTCTTGGTTAAGACACACACTAGTCTGGAATGTTAATGTTTATAAATTGTTTTACAAATTCCTTTTCACATGGTTTTTAGATGATAATCTACTTACTTTACTTCTGTTAACTATAATTTATGTATTTGATCAGCATACTAATACTGGAATAATAATAATATTTACTATTCTATTTCATACCTCTATTTCTATCTAGTTAGTTGAAGTAAATAAATGCAGACAATACATATCATTTCTATTTAGTAAAATTCATAAACCATGAAGTAAAATCTATCTACTATTTTTATTCAAATAAAAGAATCATTTTATTCACCTAAGCAATCGAGTTGTACTAGAGTACGACCTGAGTTCAGGTATGGAAAAATAGAGCTTGGAAATTTTAATTCTATCTGTTTCACTTTTCACATAATCATTTCTATTTCTACTACAATCTATAATTTTATTGAATCCAACATTACTCGGTTACTCATCATTCATAAACCCTAAAATACTAACATGCCTATAGCAGAAAAACTAAGAAATATTTAACTGAAGACAATAAAATAAAATAGAACCTATTGAGGACAAGATGAAAACAAAGTTAAGAAGGTTGTTCCTCCCAACCAAACTCTTGGAGAGCACTCAGACAATGCTTCCTCAGGACCCCCGAGCTTGTTCTTGGTCTTATTGGTGGAGAACTGGGTGGAGAATGCAAATGTAAGACCTCTGTCACCTGACTGGTTCAATTACCTCAGTAATCAAAATCTGCTTTCAACAATATGAACTTCAGCTTAGAAGTTGCAACTAGTTCAATCTCAGCAGTTAATCCCTCAAACACACTCCATTAATCCCCTCCATTGAATTTCTCTTGAGTAAATTCAGTCACCGTGAATGATCATCTCTATAGAATGAGCAACCTCAACTCTCTTCAATGGGAAATTTTATAGAGATGCCTAGGTCTTCTGGGTCAGTTTTCATTTAATGAGCCACCTACTTTGATTTCACTTTTTTGGGGAATCATGACAAAAAATATAGGGAAGTTTCCGCATGCAATAGTTGGAAGTGGTTTGAGAATGCTCCCACTTGTCAGTTTGCTCTCATTAGAGGAAATTTGGGGTCTAAAATGGGCCTTATAAGAAAACATGCCAAAATAAGTTTTTATGAATTGGAATTCAAGAACCAATAGAATTTCAATAAAATAAGTCAACCATAATGGTTGAATTGACATATTTGTCATTAAAAAAACACTACTTTTTTTGTTCGTATTTTCGACATATCTCATTGTGTTTTTACTGAAATTTCGATCGGGAGAGCTTGTTGGATGCGGAATTTGATTCCCCATCCAACGAGTACCCACACTGCATACTTTTGATGGACCCCGCTACCCCAAAAACAAGAAATACCTGAAAAATGTGATGATGACATCATCATCACATTTTTTCAGGTATTTCTTGTTTTTGGGGTAGCGGGGTCCGTCAAAAGTATGCAGTGTGGGTACTCGTTGGATGAAGAATCAAATTCCGCATCCAATGAGCTCTCCCGATCGAAATTTCAGTAAAAAAACAATGAGATATGTCGAAAATACGAACACAAAAAGTAGTTTTTTTCTTTCTTCCTCCAAAATTAATCAATATTATTTTATTATTTTAACTATTATTTTATTATTTTAACTATTATTTTATTATTTTCCTTAGGAGGCCCATTTTAGACCCCAAAATTTCTCTAATGCCACCCAATCTCTTCCACCAACTAAACAGTAAACACTCTTTTAACAACTTCCCTAAGCTGTTGTCTCCTCATTTATTTATTTATAAATAAAATATTCTAAATTTACATTAAATATTCTTGACCCCACTCGGTCATCAATTACAACTTAGCATAAAATTTAACACAATGTTCCTCAAATATTATAATTTTTTTTTTACAAATTGGGGCATGTGACAGGGATGCCCTCCAAGTAAATTTCCTTGGAATTATACTGCAACTAAAACATGTTATCTGTTGGAGGGAAGAGTGAAGGTGTACCCAGATGGATACTATGACTATGTTGAGATCGGACCTGGAGATTTGGTTGTGTATCCTCAAGAGATGAAATGCACATGGGATGTCTCTAAATTAGTTGATAAGCATTACAAATTTGACTAGCTGCATATTGTGGCTAATATAAGTTTTTAATGTATTATGGATTTTTCCTGACATATATATTTCCTTTATAATGGCTAGTTTAACTTAAAAATTTAGATTAGCCTTTGATCTCTACATCTTATCTGTTTTCTATAAGTTGTAACTGATTAATGTGTTGTATGTTTTCCTTGATTACCTGGGGATTTGTATTTATACATATACACATATACATAAACAAAAGGGAAAAGGAAATACAATTTTGTCTGTGTCTTGCACAAGTGAGTGCTGGTTGCATCAAAATAGCATAGTGAACATTTCCCAGTTCTATATTAAAAGTAAATTAGTAACGCATACTAGGTAACAGTTAAGAACATGTGTTTCCTCCTGGGAGGTCACAGGTTTGGATATGGAGGGGGTAGGGTATGTATATCTCTATAGCTTTTAACAGTCAAATTTCTACATGGAGAGGATCCCTTGCCCCACAATAAGGTGTTCCAATACACCAATTTGGTGTCTGGATAGGATGTGAAACCACTTATACTATGAAACGAGAACTTGACACAGTTCTCGTTTTTCTCTCTCCTAACTTTAGTAGCTAATTTTACCTCCATTTAAAAAAGGGTTGATACCAGTATCACACATTTTCATTTTAAGGCATTTTTTTGGGCCTTTGAATCATCTTCATCATAAAATATTATTACTTTCTAATTTCAAGTGTGTTTCTTAGACATTTAACAAAATACCATACATTTATAAGCAATTTATATTGAAAATCATATACATTTTGCAAATTTTCCTTTAAAATAAGACTTTTTTATAGGCAAAAGAAGACTTTTTTATTGATAAAATTCTAAGAAATTCTAGAAAAAAAAAGACATTTACATCCATTTTCAATAAAATTTCATAGAATTTTTGTATAAAAATCATACTATTTCATACTATATTCCAAAATGTTATGATTCACATAAATTCACGAAAAACTATACCATATATTTGCAAATAACATATTAAAAACAATATAATAGAGATTTTATTTCTAAAATAATGTCTGAAATTCAAAACAGTACTAATATATCTTATGAAAAAGTTGTCAAATTAAACATTTTCTTCAAGACATGCAACTAATCAACAATATCATGCAGGCCAAATTCTTCATCGAAATTGGAATTTTCTGGAGCTTGGCTTTCCTCGGGGACATCAATATCCTCTTCCATTGGGTCTTCTATGTTTGCAAGATGCCCAAAGTGCTCCTTTCCAAACATCCCTCCTAATGGGGGTTGAGGCTCTTTTGACATCTTCACCACAAGTGTTTCACTAAACTCCCCTTTCTTCAAACCAACTTCTTGTAATTCATCTGGAAGAACTTGAATAGCATTAATTCTTTGCTTGGCGTAATTGAATTGTAGTGGATCATTATCAATGGATATGCAATTTCTTCCTTTTTGTAAGGAGCATGCTATTGTTGTACCTAATCACCAAAAACAAAAAAAATAGTTAAGAAAAATAACATAAAGAAGCATACTTTAAAAAAAATTAATGAATAATAAAAAACAATAAAACTGGAAATATGTTTCCATATGTAATATCTGAAATTTGACGTGAACCGAGAAAAAATCTAAGACCCAATCTCCTTCACTTGAAAATGTATCTATGAGATAATTAATCAAAGCTTGTGGCTTTTTATAGATGTTTACAGCCACTCCTTTCAAATCCCTTTCTTCATATGTCAATTTTTTAACCACGGCATTATAAGTCAACATCTGACTATATTTTCCTTCACTCTTTTTATTCATTAAAAGAGATTCATAAGTCTAATCTTTTGTCCAAGTTGCAAGATGTATGTTTTCAATGTCATTCATAAATGGATCACTGTTGGAGCTATGAATATTAGGCTTTTGCCTGCAGTCAAAATTAAAAAAAAGAATTGAATTAACTTATCAATAAATATATTTTATTTATAAATTCAATAACTTGATAATAA
This sequence comes from Pseudotsuga menziesii, assembly GCA_001517045.1. Classification (NCBI taxonomy): domain Eukaryota; kingdom Viridiplantae; phylum Streptophyta; class Pinopsida; order Pinales; family Pinaceae; genus Pseudotsuga; species Pseudotsuga menziesii. The sequence goes on from LPNX010127630.1 coordinate 170,281, forward strand.
TAGTGCAAATATATTACCAATAAAGTTGTTTCCTTGTTTTTGCTTTACCCTTGAAGGATGTCAACAACCCCCTAATTGTGTGTCAAAATGGAAAACAATGAATCTCCATACCTACTCAAAAAAAAATTAAAGTAAAGGTCTCATATTATTTTTAAATTACATAGAAATTTCATTCAAATTATTTAATAATAAAATATTCAAAATTTAATTTAAAAATAAAGGTCGGCTAGTTTCCCATTGAAAACATTTTTAAACTTCAATTCAACTCATTTCTCAAGAAATTTAGTATTGTAAAGTTGACTTTGTCGCTTTAAAGTTGGTGACATTTTATTTGAAAGTGTTTGTTTGACTATAAAAGAAATAATTTAATCCAAAGCATATCTAATATCAAATAACGTTCCACGATTTGGTCCAGTTTTATATAAAAAATTAAAAATGGGTTAGTACAAATAATTGATGTCATTTCTTTTTTCAAAGACAGATTTTTCGTATCGGAGTAGGCGCATAGGGGAACTTGCCAGAATGAAGTCAATATTGGCTCCATTTGATTTCGACCATTAGCAATTACACCTGAGTGATTGGACGACGTTCAACAAATTAAATGAGCGTCTTCGATGCTACTTGTTTCATTCACCATCAGAAGAGAAAGAATATCGTGGTCGTAAGAACATGCCTTCAAAAACAAGATTCTCAAATATTAAATTGATCAGTTATCACAAATAAGGTGACCAGTTCACAATCACAACAATCAGATGTAGCTAAATCGAATGGTCGATCTTTTTCTATGTGCCCATGATCAAAAAATGGAGAATGGTGAGCTCCAACCTTACATAAACAGGTGAAAATTGTTTTGATTTGTTATGTGCCTATTTGTCATTCTGGTCATTCTCTCCCTCTCTCTTTGTGTTTTAAATTCTGAGAGCCGATTGCAAGTGTAACTCAACTCTTGGCAACTTGTGTTTCTTGTTGCAGATCAGTACCCCACCATCATCACACTCTCACAGACGAGGATGAGGCACACAGAAGTAGAGGGACAAGGCCTCCCCGTTCCATCCAAACTGAAGCTGAAGAAAGGTCTGTGGTCACCGAAAGAAGATGGGTCGTGTTCTAGGTTCAGATAGTCATGATCGCCTCCATACCTTATTTTCTTTTGATAAATGGGATGATGTATGCTCCTAACTGATGTGTGACCTTTTGCTTGACTGGAAAATGGTAGGAGTGGCACACGGAGCGGAGCTCCACTCTCTGCGCCACTCCTCCCATTTTCCAGTCAAGCAAAAGGTCACAGCCATTGCTCACTATAGAATATAAGTCCAAATAAAGATAAACTTCACATTGTGTGGCAAAGTTTTAAATAATCTTCCACATATGTTGATAAGACATGCATTCGACATTTACATTCATCCATCATCCTTGCATTAATTGGGTGGAAATTTATGCTTTTTTTTTTAAGGCGTGGAGACTTGTTAATGGCTTTATAATTTCAGACTTCGTACCCCAGCTTTTGAGTATAAACAATTTTTTCTGAGTATAAACAAACTCTTTATTATTATTTGAAAGATTATTTACATTAATCGTTAAGTATATACACCAACTGGCAGTCACAGTTGTCTCAACATCACACTATTTAATGAGCATAAATGATAAACAGTGAAAAAAACCTTAAACTTTGACCTAATGAGCAACTCCAACAAAGATTTATTTTCTCACTGACAAACATACTCAATATATGTCTCTACTAAAGAAATGAAGCAAAATGAAAGTGATGAATCTCGTGCTGAGCAAACGCGACTACTTATGAGTATCAGCCTAAGTCGAACCAGGGGTGGACAAAAAAATCACATATTCTGCAGTGAGCAATGGCAGTGACCTTTTGCTTGACTGGAAAATGGGAGGAGTGGCACACGGAGCAGAGATCCGCTCTTGGGGTGCCAAAGCAGCACCCTTCATGAGCGACGTGATTCTGAGAACCACGCCACTCGTGAAGGGTGGCGCTTTGGCACCCCAAGAGCAGAGCTCCGCTCTGTGCACCACTCCTCCCATTTTCCAGTCAAGCAAAAGGTCACACATCGGTTTGGAGCATACATCATCCCATTTATCAAAAGGAAAGAAGGTATGGAGGCGATCATGACTATCTGAACTAGAACACGACCCATGGCAGTGTTTGCAATGAATGGATTTACGTTTTTCGTACCTGAATGTGGTGAATTTGGTTCCATAGTTATATAAAATATGGATGTAATTAAATGTTGAAAATATAAAATGGGTGAGTAGGATAAGAATTAAAAAAATAAATCCAAAATAAGCTTATGGAGATCACAACCATATAAAAATATATGAATATATGGATGTAATTAAATGTTGAAAATATAAAATGGGTGACTGGGATAAGCGTTAAAAGATAAAATCCAAAATAGTCTTATGGATATCACAAGACTATTTTTATATTCATTATAAAGGAAATCCCTATTCATTATAGTCTTATGGTGAAAGGAAAGCCATATACATTATTATATTCATTGATTTAAAGGTAATGCATATATGCTAACGCGTTTTATATGAGAAGCTAGCATTTCCCATGTTAAATTTCAAGTATGCTCAAAAGGTTAAATACACTAGTATTTTCCTAATGGTGATTAAATTGAATACTTACCTTATTAGAGGAGAGAATCACATTGGTTAAAGAGAGTTTTATTAGTGTAATAAGATCAAATAATTACGAATATGGATGTAATTAATATGATATGGATGTAAATTAGATATTATATAAATAAAATTGTAATTAATATGATATTGATTTGACATCTATAATCACTTTGACAAATATATAATATTATTAAAATACAAATATGGATGTAATTAATAATATCATATATTTGTCAAATATATGATAAGAATGTAATTAATATGATATAGATGTCAAATTGATGTGGATGTAATTAATAATATATGGATGCCAATTAGACATTATATAAATACAATTGTAATTAATATGATATTGATTTGACATCCATAATCAATTTGACAATTATATGATATTATTAAAATACAAAGTTCTTTTCAAATGGAATTATGTAACTTACTTTGGACTCTAGTAAGCTTCTTCCTATCAACTTTGGGATGTATGTATACTAGCAACTCTATTTCTAGTGTCATTTGCTAAAAAAACTTGATCATTCTTTTTTTCTATAACAAATAAAATAATAAGTATTTTTTGATGCTACAATTTGAGACACGAACAAACTAACTATAACATTACATAGGTAAATATATTGTGCTAAAGTGAAATGACATTTCTTTTTCTTTCCACCCCCTTTTTTTTGGACTTGATCCCTAAAGCTAGCCATGTTTTTATCTCATGATCATCAATAGCCTTGGTTGGCTTCAATTCTTGCAATGGATTTCTTGTGATCTTATGTGATCCATTTCGCATCAACAAAACTGTAAATTTCATATGGGAAAATAACCGACCTTCAAACCACAAAAACATTTTCAATTAATAGTGTCACTTGCATACCATTTACTATAAGAATTCTTTAAATATAGAAATACAATGAAGCATGTAGTATAATGGCTAGGGACCTTATTAAATGATATAAATTTATAGAAAAGAAACAAGAACTCGCATGTCCTAAGACTTATATGGGATGCCATTTCGATAAAAAATTGTAGACAGAGACAATTATAATTGTACCAAATATTTTTTTTAATGTGATTATATGTCTCACGTGACTTCTTATGAAGAATGGGATACAATTGCAAAAGATCATGATTAGGAGGAATAAAAAGAATGTGTGGAGTGTATTAGGGGATTAGGGTTTTTTTAATAAATTATATCGAGACCTTCCTCTGAAGAAAATATAGATTCAATGGAGTGTTACAATCCATCGATGAATTTGAATAATTTCACATGGAACATTTTAGATGTTTTTATTAGTATGATGTTTGCAATTCAAACTCTAAAGGAGTTTTTTAATATTTATACATGAATCATTTATTTTTGTATGGTCTAATATATGATTCATTATGAATTGCATCATAATTTCTTTGATTTTATATGGTTAGAGTGGTGAAATATTGATGGAATATTTTTCTTTTGTTTAATATGCAAGTTTTTAAAAAGCTGTAATTTATCTCTTGACGAAAAAAATCTATTTCCAATTTAGGGGTTGATTTTAAAGTTTTGGTAAACAACATTATGGGATGTTTAGGCCATGGCTCTATTTTTTACTCCGAAAATAAAAAAACATGTATACTGGTATCAACACTTTTCTATTTGGAGGGTGTTTTTGGTGTTTTTTATGTAAAAAACATCATTTGTATGGCTAGAGTTCCCGTTCTTAGTATACAGTTCTCGTTTCATAGTATAAGTGGTTGTGACCTTAAAATTAGATTACTATTTTTATTATCTATTGAGAAGGTAGTGTCAAAATACTTAAAAAGTATTTATTAAATAATAAAAATTAAACAAATTGAATAGCATGAGTAAAAAATGTTGCCACAATAATTTTCCTTTAGATGGACGTAAACCTATGGGTGCATGCTTGTCTATGAATATTTATATACAACTCTACCTTTTATATTCCTATCTTGTTTTCAGGCGTACCATTTCTCTAGGCTCTCCTGAAGAAAAAAAATTATGTTAATTTTGGTAGAAAAACCCCTCATTACAGCTTTAATTTCCCATCATTTGCTCAGATTATCCCCTCATTATTTGAACGCTTGGTTCTCTAGTAAAAGGGACTAATTATGACCATTTTTATACATGCATTTCAATTATCTCTTTCTCTATATGTGAACTTAGTTTCCCTAAAGGCTCTATACTTCTTCAGTGCTTAGGGTCCACATGTATCACGTAAAATTTAATCTATGTCAATATTTTCGATTTGCGTTCTAAGTTAAGTTTTAAATTTTAACATATTTTATTTGATAGTTTATATAGATACAAATACGGAAATCTGATAGTTAGTACACATGTACGGTTTCATTGTTTTTGTATTGTATCATATGGTTTTCTATTAGTAACACTTTCAAGAGGATAAAAAGTAGTAAAACAAACCTCATCAGAAAGCTTAATGATGATATATTGTAAAACATCTTAAATTGATATATATATTGAGGAATTGGTTGGATATTTATTTTTACAAATGTTATGTTGGTTGTGTATATTTTTGTAATTTTTTTTCTTGGAAAAAAGTTGTATCTATTTTATTAAGATAATAAAACAAAGTACATTCTATGTTGCTGGAGAAATAGTCCATTACCTCCTTAATAGTAAAGGGAAACTAGTTACCTTTCTTTATATTCAAAGGCAAAAACAGAATATTAGATATGTCTAAACCATACTACTATATTCATATACAGTTTTAAACTTAAAACCAAATCTACAGGTATAACCAATCCTCGAAAACCATACATAAGACCAGTCATTCCAAGGCAAAAACAAAAACTTACATTTATCTAAACCATAATGCAGTATTCATATCCATTTTTAACCTTAAAACCATATCTATAGGTATAACATGTCCATAACCATACACAAGACCTGTCCAGGATATTGCTCAATCACTGTCCCTTTTCGTAGCATATTATGACATTCTTCAGAAAATTAGTAGTTGGAATAACTCCAAATGATTAGAATGGAGAGTTTTACATAGTCATGTCAAACTTCAGGGATGAGCTAAGATTCCTCCATCAATATACCTCCTCAAAACCCAGACAGATAGCCATTGTTAACTACTAGAAGCAGACTGACATTTGAAAGCTCATCTGCTTCAGTAAAAAAGTTAACCTTAAAACAAAAATTTTAGGAAAATATGTTCTTCATAACCATCTATAAGAAAATTCCAGAGTAGCAACTGATCACTACCACTTTTCATAGCATTTTACAACATTGTTCAGAAAATTACAAGTTGTAATAAATCCAAATGACTGGAACAGAGATTTCTACATAGTTATGTCAAAATTCAGGAACTAGCTGAGATTCCTCCAGTAATATAACTCCTCAGAATAGAAACATAGCCATTGTTAACTGCTAGCAGCAAACCAGCCTTTGAAATTGCATCTACCTAAGTTTCATTTCTCTATAGATGTGGAGGAATGAAAAACTTGAGAAGAGGCCGCCATGTATCCAAAGATCTTGGTTTCATCTTCATATTCAATTCTTGCCCTTTTTACCAAATACAAATGTTCATCAAAGTTAATTTTCCTTTCCTTGATCTGTTTGCTTTTCTTTTGATGATCTAATCTAGATAATACTTCAAGAACATTTTCTTCTTTCGTGCAAATATTTATCTTTATTTGATTATTTGATCTCTCTGGTAGAGTTGATAACCTTGAATTATGTTTCTTTAAGAGGTTTCTTTTCTTCTTCAAAATGGAATTCTGATGCAAAGAAGTGTTTGGAACTACCCTAACTCCATTTTCTTTAGTCACAACTGTAGAAAGCACATGATCTTTGACATTAGGAACATAATTTTCATGAATATTTTCAAAATATTTTACACCCTTCAAATTTTCTTCACAGTTTGAAACCTAAATGATCTCTTCAGTGTTTCCATGTTTAAAAGATTCAAGAATGCTGACAATGTTATCTGTCACTATTTTTCTATGATCAAGGAACTCACTTTCAGGCACTAATCAAGAACCTCTAATTTCTTTTTCCATGCTTTTCCTTTTCTGACCAAACAACTTTTTCACTCATGGTCTACTTTGAAATAACGCTTGTATATTGTGATTGTGTGGTGATTGTATCGTAATCTCTTCAAGATAAGAAGAAAAATTAAAAATATTGTGTCCATCATTATGAATATTGACTTCACTCTCTGATGACCTTTTAAAATCTCTCTTTGTTGTCTTCAACTCTTGCTCAGTTATTAAAGATACTGCACCAGAAACATCAGACCTCAAATAGTTCTCGAAATGGCTTGTAGGCACTGCACCAGCAACATCAGACCTCAAATGGTCCTCAAAATGGCTTGTAGGCTTCTTTATCTTTAGTATGGACCTCATATTGTCGGATTTAGATGTTGATAATGAACTGTTCTTTTTAATCTCAACCTGAACCAAATTGAGCATCTTCCTATCTTTCTTATCAGACAATATGAGGGATGTAGCAAGCTTTTTCTTATTCTCACCTACCCCATGTGTATTTTGCCAATTTTCCTGCCTATGTACTTCCTTCTTAATATCATGTTTCTTGATAAATGTCTCATAATGAATTTGATTATATGCATATTAGATGTATCTTTTTGCATTTTCAATATTTCTGACTCATTATTTTCTTCTTGGATTTTATCATTTTTCTAAACTGTACTTTCTCTGTAGAATCCTTTAAGCTTTCATCAATACATGATCTGGATTTCCCATCATCAATCTGGGAAGTTGAAGTTGAGCAATGGTGACTTGGTGGAGGTTTCTAGCGAATAAGAGGGGTTCAGAGGGACTTGGTTCTATGCATGACTTGTAAAAAAATAGGGGGCAGGGTACTTGGTGGACACCTCAGCTCCTTCAAAATTGCTCACCAAAGATGCATATCACACTACTTTTTCTGATGCTCAGCTGCTTCAACTATTACATTCCAAACTTGGTCTTCATTTCAAGGCATGAACCTCATCAAAATTCCATCATAAATTCATCTAAATTGTTGTCTTTTCTTTACTATGTGTAACTTCTATGCTGAGTGTCTTTCTACATTTAATGTCAAGTTATCATGCACTCAACCCAACAACTGATTTCACTGTACTTGATCATATCTTAATTAGTCTCTTAGGCGGACTTAAGATAGGCCCCAAAACATTTTACAAATTCTTCCATACAAGAAAGACTTCCACAAAATTTATTTCCATATTTAACACTTATATGTCCAGATAAATATCAGTTAGATACTGATCAACATACCTTACATCTTTCATCAAAATTTGTACCAAGTTGTATCTCAGTTTTGCAATAGAACAATGTCTACTTGATCCGCACATAATCCTTTACTGATTTCTACTCCATTTAATCATCTTTTCAACTGTCATAGGATTTCTCCAAACTTTTAATTATGTTCCAACTCATAGGATTTCTCCAAACTTTTTAATTATGCTGCAACTCATAGGCTTTCTCCAAACTTTTAATTATGCTGCAACTTTTAGAGGAACTAGTAAAAGCTCTTTTAGCCTAATTATACCTTAAGCTAAATTAACATATGCTCACTTATAAGGTGTTGTTGATGCAAAGTTATTGTCTCAGAAATGGTGATAACTTGGAGAATTGTTATCATTGGGATAATTTTTGTAGATCGGTTGTTTTGTATTTCAAAATAACTTTTTTTAATTTGTTGATCTGAAATAGGAAGTTAAAGAAGTCAGAGTTCTTTGTATTCTGAATTCTTATCAACTTTTTCATGATGTGTGTAGATTCAAAATTGGATCTAGTATTTGGCAAATTTACACCAGCCTTCTGGTAAGGCTTTGCTTTGTCTAAAATTTTTACCAATTTCATATCAGATATGTTATCCCAAACTGTAAAGCCCAAAAATACCATACATCAATATCTCAATAGGGTTTTAGTAACTCTTCAATCAAAACTTGCGGCTTTCGCAT
>LPNX010127642.1:4205-180310 GCA_001517045.1 Pseudotsuga menziesii
TTATTTTCAGGTGCAAGCTATAGGAATTTCATGGACATCTCAATATCAGCTTGTTCTTCCATTCATCTCAAGTTTTCTCACCATATTTCAGCTCTATGGAGTGAGGCGCACTTGGTGAGCTATTCATCTCTTTGAGGGAGCTTATCTTGATCTAGTATTTTGTATTCTGATTAAAATTATCTGTTATTTAAGTTCATAAATATCTCAGGTAAAAAATCCAAGATATATCATGTATTATTGTCCAATATTGAAGAAACAGTGCCATTTCCCCAATACCTTGTTGTAAACTCTTGCAATCTTGATGGAATTGAATATATGTGTGCACCATTGATGATTTATGAATGAATAAACTGTCATTAATGTATAATATGGGTTTCATGTTCAATAACTGAGAATTTGTGGCCATTTGGTCAAATTTCATATCATTTGGAGCAAACTACATCACGTTTCCCCAAGGGTCCAAAACTAGTTTTTTATATCTGATTGAATGAAGTGATAACAGCCATGGAAGTTCGATTGGTTATGCATATGAGTCTCTAATAATTTCTTCTACACATCCCTACTTCAATTTAATAATTTGAGTGGGTTGTTGCACATTTGGGAAGCCATTTCTACCACTTACCCTGGGAGGATTTGAGCCCAAAATTGCCATGTAAAATCATCCATCTTGTTCAGAATTTAGTACAAACTTGCAGAAGTGTTTGGAGGGCCATAATACACCCATAAAAATTATAATTAAGTTATTATATCAGTCATACACCTTATCTGAACATTTTGGAGCAATTGGGCTGATTTGGAGACCAAGACACTAAAACTAGTCAAGAGCCAAAATTGTGAAAAAATTGGAGAATTGGGCATTTTAATAAAATTTCCTAAAATGGGACATTACAGTGGTATCAGAGCATGATATTGGCATCTGATGTGGTCTGATATTTACGAGGACTATAATTCAAGGACCACCATTATATATTGAAACCAAAAGTGCTTTTTTTGAAGAGGAAAAAACAAAGGTAGGAGAAGAAGGCAATTTTTTTCGGGGAAACAATGACTAGGGATAAAAGGGGAACCTCATATGATGGTGAGGAGCTTATACAAATTATGGAACCTATATTTGAAGACATGAACAAGAATATTATGAAAGGATTCTAATTGTTGGCTATCTAAAGTTGGAAAAAATATATTGAATTTAAGAAAACCAAGGGGAAAGCTGCATCAACTTGCTTAAAGGAGCAAAAGGAGGAGACCCATGAACCTCCTAGTTCTGAAATAGGTGGAGTAGAAGAAGTAGTACATGAGTATGATCGAAATTCACTCCCAAGTGAATCTAAAAAATATGAAGAGACATCACATGAGTATGAAGAAGTATTTATTGAAAATACTAAAGATAATTTTGAGACACATGCTACCTTGGAAACGAAACAAAGAGAATGTAATGATGGATGCTTGAACTATGAAGGAGTACCTATTGATGGGTGGTCACACCTCTATGTTGGTGACATATATATCACTTTTGAAAGTCTTGCTACAAGCCAAAATTCCATTAAACATGAAAATGAAGAAGAAACAAGATCAACTTCCCCATCACCACTTGAGCTTCATGAAGTTATTCCAAGCAAGAAGGAAGAATATGAGGAGGTTAATTTGCAAGAGCCTCGTTTTCTTGAAGGGTCCTTAAATATGAATGAAAAGAAGATCCAAGAGGCCCTTAGAATACTCCATGACACTCAAGCATTGGTATCAAGTTCTTGTTGGAGAGCTACTTCCTTGGAGGAGCCATCATTCCTTGAAGACATGGAGAAGATTCAAAGAGCAATGTGTAACATCAAAGGTAATTTCATGTCTTTGATTTTTGATAGAAACCATTTGTTTGAGCTTAATGAATTGTTGCATGATGCATACTTGAATAATAATGAGGATAATCTTAATCTTACAATTCAAAATGAGCAACTTCTTGAAAAGTTGCAAGATGCTTGTTTTCCCTCCAATGTTTCAAATTGTCAAATGTTAGATTGTTTGGAGGATTCTCATGACCTGGAGGATCATGAGAAATGTGGAAATTTGAATGTGCTTAATGTGTTTGAATATGAACTTGAAGAGATCCAAACACTTGATGTGGTGGAAGAGGAACTTGAATTGTCTCTTGATGAAGGTTATGCAATTTTTAAAGAAGAGCATGATTCCTCTACATTGGAACCCATCTATGGCAAAGGTTTCACACTTTTTAAGGAGCTGAATGATACTACCCATATGGATCCTTTCCATGATGAAACTTCTGCACTTTTTGATCATTTGGGTGAGTTAGTTCATTCTCCTACATCCTACAATTCCATGTTTTGCAGCATTAGTCTCAATGAAGTATGGGTGAAAGGGTTCTTTTTGATGGTGCCACATGAGGAGTATGGAACTCCTATATTTACTTCTTATGAGGACATGGTTGGAGAAAATTCTTATTCACATTTGCAACAGGATTCCTTATTTATTTCTGATTATGCACACCTACATGGATGCACCTATGATACCTATGATATGCATTTGAGTCACTTGAACACTCATGGTTTTTATTTCTCAACACTTGGTTCATTTGATGTTGGAGGAACTTCATCCAACACTAGGGTGAATAGACTTGTGATAGGAGAACATTTTTGTTATGTTATATCTTTATGAGTCACTCATTCATGGATGTATGGGTAAGACTTCTTTGAGTTATTTGAAGTCTCCTTGTTTCTGTTGCTCACTATTTGGTTCAAATTTGAGTGGAGATTCTTCATTCGCTTCTTGGATGAAAGAATACATGGCTGAATATTTTTATGCATATCACTTCCTTTTGGAGCAGCATTATAGGACATGGGATACTCACCTATGTCATTGGAGCAGATTTTATTGGTCATTTGAAGCATGTATGTACTTGGAAAATGGTAGTCTACTCACTGGGAGGTATAAACACTTTCATGATTTCTTGGTGAGGCAACTCCTTGATGTACATTATTATTATGTTGTTATATACTTTGATGATATATATTATGCACTCATGATATTTGGAAGAATACATACAAGAAAATGGGATCCAAGACTTCTCTTTCCAAATGGTATGGGTTGTAATTGTTGGAGTGCAATGCAAGCAATGTGACCCTAGGATAGTTTTTAGTCCCATTGATTTCAAATTATTTGGGAAACAACCAGTATGGGAGATGGATTGCCCACTTAATAAGGTGATGTTAATCATAGCATTGCAGCAGTAAGCATGGTGATTCCTCTCTGAAATATTCATGGAATCTCAAAGACTCAAGGTGGGAAGCTTAGTGGCAACTTCAAATAATCATTCATAAAGCAGGTTCTTCAACAACCAGGTTTGAAATTGCTTGAGGAAAAGCAATATTGAGAAGGGAGGATTTGTAATGTCCCAAATTTTGTATTGGGTCACAATGGCCAAATCACATTTTCCATATTCATGAAATTTGTCAAATGGATGCTAAAAGTCAAATAATTGCCAAGGAGGAAAATCACCAGTTTCCTAGGTTGGGGGTGGAAGCTTTGAGATTTGGAATAAGGGGGATAATAAATGATGTTTATACATTAGAAGAGGATAAATATTTAATAATGTATCTTTTTAAATAAATAAAAGATAAAATTTAAGTGACTATGGAGAATGGAGACACATGGAGACTATGGGGCCCACTCAAGCTAGAATTCCTACGTTAAATGGCATCCTCCTCTTGTAATTTTGAATCCATGGGAAGCCTAATGTCTTGGTATGGATTATGAGGTTAATATACTTGTCAATATACTTTATAGGTTGAATTTGGGATGAATTGTAACTTACATGGGAGAGGAAGAGCCAAATGGGAGTTTCATGGACACTTGGCTAGATTCCCCTTACATTTATGACATTTATGACATCAATGATGGAGATTCTATGAAAGTTATGACGCAAGTCAGATCTGAAGGCTAACATAATAACATACTGACATTTTAGGACTGAATAGATCATCTTATAGGTCAAATTTGGGAGTTGGAGAAGGCCAAGAGGCTCCTACTCAAATTTGGGAGAAGAGGGAAGGTGAAGAGAGAGGCCACATGGCATAGCATGAGCAGCCACACCAATTCAACTTGGATTTGGTTTATGGATGGATTTGGAAACTTATAAGGCCAATAATTTTTATAAAATACAGGTATCAGCCATGAGAAGAAGCTTTTTCTCATTTGTGAATTGTGAGAGCTAGTGGATGACTAGTTTTCTTGCTTAAGCCAATTTCGAGGGTGAAAGATTCCCATCCTAGTTGGTGTTTGGAAAGGACACTTAGGTATTTCATGGAGCTTTAATGGAGTATTATTTTCAGGTGCAAGCTACAAGAAGTTCATGGACATCTCAATATCAGCTTGTTCTTCCATTCATCTCAAGTTTTCTCACCATATTTCAGCTCTATGGAGTGAGGCACACTTGGTGAGCTATTCATCTCTTTGAGGGAGCTTCTCTTGCTCCAGTATTTTGTATTCTGATGAAAATTATATTTTATTTAAGTCAGAAATATCTCAGGTTGAAAATCCAAGATATCTCATGTATTATTGTCCAATATTGAAGAAACAGTGCCATTTCCCCAATACCTTGTTGTAAACTCTTGCAATATTGATGGAATCGAATATATGTTTGGACCATTGATGGTTTATGAATGAATGAACTATAATTAATGTCTAATATGGGTTTCATGTTCAGTAACTGAGAATTTTTGTCCGTTGGTTCTAATTTCATATCATTTGGAGCAAACTACATCTCGTTTCCCCAAGGGTCCAAAACTAGTTTTTTATATCTGATTGAATGAAGTGATAAAAACCATGGGAGTTTGGTTGGTTATGCATATGAGTCTCTGATAAGGTATTCTACACACACCCTTCTTCAATTTAATAATTTGAGTGGGTTGATGCACATTTGGGAAGCCATTTCTACCACTTACCCCGGGGGGATTTGAGCCCAAAATTGCCATGTAAAATCATCCATCTTGTTCAGAATTTAGTACAAACTTGCATAAGTATTTTGGAGGGCCATAATACACCCATAAAAATTATAATTAAGTTATTATATCAGTCATACACCTTCTCTGAATATTTGGGAGCAATTGGGCCGATTTGGAGACCAAGACACTAAAACTAGTCAAGAGCCAAATTTGTGAAAAATTTGGAAAATTGGGCATTTTAATAAAATTATCTAAAAGGGGACATTACATCCTTGTTCAAGAATTTAATTTTTTCTTTCTTTCTTTGTTTAGAATTTTGGTCATGCATTATTTTCTATAGTTTGTGAATGTATGGATCAATATCCCCTAGTGTTGTTAAAGTAGGACCAAAATTAGAAGTGAACACTTAATATTATAAATTACAACTCTTTAGTTTGTACTATAAAACTAGATTGACAGATGATGCCCTGAAACAAATTTTTTTTATTTAATATTTCATAAAACCAAATTCTAGCAACATTGAAACAAATCCTTTATAATTAGCATTTTATACCTGGAATGAACTATAATTAATGTCTAATATGGGTTTCATGTTCAGTAACTGAGAATTTGTGTCCGTTGGTTCTAATTTCATATCATTTGGAGCAAACTACATCTCGTTTCCCCAAGGGTCCAAAACTAGTTTTTTATATCTGATTGAATGAAGTGATAAAAACCATGGGAGTTTGGTTGGTTATTCATATGAGTCTCTGATAAGGTATTCTACACATCCCCTTCTTCAATTTAATAATTTGAGTGGGTTGATGCACATTTGGGAAGCCATTTCTACCACTTACCCCGGGGGGATTTGAGCCCAAAATTGCCATGTAAAATCATCCATCTTGTTCAGAATTTAGTACAAACTTGCATAAGTATTTTGGAGGGCCATAATACACCCATAAAAATTATAATTAAGTTATTATATCAGTCATACACCTTCTCTGAATATTTGGGAGCAATTGGGCCGATTTGGAGACCAAGACACTAAAACTAGTCAAGAGCCAAATTTGTGAAAAATTTGGAAAATTGGGCATGGGACATTACATCCTTGTTCAAGAATTTAATTTTTTCTTTCTTTCTTTGTTTAGAATTTTGGTCATGCATTATTTTCTATAGTTTGTGAATGTATGGATCAATATCCCCTAGTGTTGTTAAAGTAGGACCAAAATTAGAAGTGAACACTTAATATTATAAATTACAACTCTTTAGTTTGTACTATAAAACTAGATTGACAGATGATGCCCTGAAACAAATTTTTTTTATTTAATATTTCATAAAACCAAATTCTAGCAACATTGAAACAAATCCTTTATAATTAGCATTTTATACCTGTGAAACGAGATCATGAATACATGGTTCAATTGTGCACATACATAATGTAATATATGCAAAAGAATAGAAAACATATACATGGAAAATTATTCATAAGTAGTTTAGCCCAAGGTACAAGTCTACCCAGGGAGCCCAACATTTTTAATGAATTATTTGGTGTAATTAGATGCCAAGTGTATATTCATTGTCTTAACTTTTAATAGTACAAGCCTTGGTCCATTTTCAATTCATGTGTGTTTACTTGATACCCACTAAAATAACATGTGGCCATGTCTATTACTTTTGGTCGAGTAGATAAAAGAACGTCCCAAGAAAAATCAATAGGAAAAATGGTGTTATAGGTCAATAGGAAGAATGCTATTACATCTCAACTCTCAATCAATATCCTCCACAACTATCACATAAATTTAAAGGTCAAGTAAAGGGATTGGAAATGACCATACCTCAGGAATGTCTCGATCCCAAGCAATACCATGTGAGTGCAATACGCAATGACAATTCGATTACGTAATAAACTTATATAAGACAAATTAATAGAAGCCAAATTATTGTTTAATGTGACTTCATTGAGTTATGGAGAGTGTGCAACGATGTTGTAAAGAGATATTAAATAAAGTGTGTTAAACTCCATACAACTCTCAAATGAAAAAAAATGACATAATTACCCCACAATTATGTAAGGTCCAAACAATATGCCCTATGTATGCACAATAAAAGCATTATTAAATACGCCCACGGGGTGGTAGAATAGACGATGAATGGGTGTATTGTTAAGGAACTCCTTGTGGTAGGTCACCGATTCGAAACTCTAGTGGGTAATAACTTACAAAAAAAGCATTGCTAAATACATAGTCTGCCTTATATATGAGCAATAAAAGGCATGCTAAATAAACAATTATGAATATAGACACTAGTTGGAGAAAGGAAACAATTCTATTTCTACAACTGTCAAAACAATTAGTTGAGCGGTTTTGGCTTCGATCATTGTTGGATTATCTTTCTCTAGCATTATATGTTTACAATGTAGATACTTATTTTCATACCAGGCATAACGATGATTTCATGGGATGCTTTTATTTTCTAGTATGCGATGTTGCTATGATAAGGATATATTTATTTTGATGCCCCACATGATGGTGATTCCATATGATGCATAGAATAATTATTTTACAGTATGTGATGTTGATGAAGTTATAGATATAAGTCATAATACAACTATGTTCACAAATGTGCTACAAACAAACACCATATGGTTGTTATGAAGAAGGTTTCATTTATGGAAAAAGAGGTTCATGTAGTGTTTTTGTGGCATTATAAATTAGTCTTTGTTATATTTTTCCATCTAAATATTTACAACATTCCTCAAATGATGGTTATGAGGGGGTCAATGAGGGAGGTGTTACAAGACACTTGATGAAATGTCTATGGGTATGATGTGGTTATTATGCAGCCCTTTATTGGAAATGGTTCCAGATGGTTTTTTATGATATTCTAGTCATGGTGATGATGACATCGATCATGGGATGTGAGATGGTTATGGTAACAGTGTTCTTGATTTCTTAGCACACATGATCTGATGCAAAAATTGCACTTGAAATGTTGATGTGAGATGATTATGAAGTAATGTGGTTATGTATATGGACTTGTTTAAGGACTCATTATATGATTGTGAGTGGAAATGTTACATGAATTCCACTCTCAAGCCTTGAGGCCAAGGCATTCTAGAAACCACAATCTTGTGGGAACCCATAACCATGAGGGAGTTATGAACTGGGAACCAACTCACTCAATAATACCTTGCCAGTAGTTCCTTTCCTTTATATAGTTTCTCAAAGTCCACGACTTGAGGTATCTCAAGCAGGGGAGGCATATGGAGGAGGACTTTCGATGCTTATGGTTGATTTCATATCAGGGATTTGTGGAGGAATTTTAGGCCAACCTTTGGAGATGTTTGGTGTATGCAGGTTAACGTATTGGATCAGATGCTTGGTGGCTCCAAATGAGGTCTTAGGGGTATATATCCTAGCAAATACCAGAAGGACTCAATCCTTCTCATGATGCCAAAAGTTAGAAATGAGCAAGGATCATGCTTGTAACTTCTCATATCTATGACAAGACTTACGATGCCTACTATGGTCACACCATGTTGGGTGACCCTTATATTAGTTGCAGCAGAGGGTTTGTGCCATGGTGGGCAGGACCATATGGAGTATTGGGGTTGTTCGAAGGTTGATTAGATGGTATGATTATGGGAGAGGGTGTGTAAAGGAGGAAGTAGAAATTATATAGTTAAGAATCTTGTAACAATAAATTCAGGACAAAGTTCCTTGAAGGGGGGAGTATGTTATGCCCTCCTTCACTTATTGCATTAGTAATAAGGGACATGCCAGGGTTATAGTGTAGGAATAGGACATATCGGTGATGGCCACACTAGTGGGTCATATCTCTACACAATAGTATTAGACATGGTTATAATAATAATATTTTAATGGCATGGGATTCATAACCATTAAAAAAATTTAATCAACTCTACAAATTAAGTTTAATTAATCATGGATTAGGTTTAAATAAGGGGTTAAAAGGGAAATAATATATATATATATATATATATATATATATATTATGAGCTATTTATCTATTAGTGGATTATTGCATGTGATTGTTACATGTGGACATGTGTCCCTCCTAGGAGAGTTTGCAAAAGCTTAAACATGAGGAAGGAGAAGGGGATTATTCTTCCACCCTTGTTCCGCTTGGGGATGAGACTTCAGTGTTGGAGGAGATGGAGGTTTGGAGGCTAAGGGTAGGATAGGATTTTGTTTATGACATATGGCTTGCTTGGTATTGTTGAGTAAAGGCTCAGGACTCTCGGTCATTGACTAACGGGTTGGTTGGGAGGAGAGCAGTTTTCCACACGCGGTTTCATGAGGAGTTGTTGCTGAGTTGATGGACGTCCTGTCAACTTCAAATGCACATGTATAAGTTTGAATTACAAGTTTAGGTATGTATTCTTGATTTTCCTTCTTAGTTTCTATGTGTTGGAGTATTTTTATTTGCATGAATAAACAATTGGGTCTCTAGCAGATAACTAATTTGTAGCTATATTTATGGTTAATGTTACACAAACAAATTTACTCCATTGGAAATCAGTTTAATATTCTTAGAAATAATTTATTTACATTTCTCCTTTTTTATAAGCGTTTGGGACTTTACAAAAGACACTAACAAACATTGATTGCCTCTAGAATAACCTTTATGAGAACTAGCCTCCCTCCTTTAGAGAGCCAATGGTTGCACCATAAATTAACCTTACACTCGATCCTCGATACAAGCTAGTACCAATCGAACTTCCCATATTTATTACACTTAACAGTATTTCCAAGGTACTTAATACCTACTTTCAGAGAATGAGAAGCACAGGGAAAAACTCTCCCCCATACGTGCCCATGCTGTGCATCCTACTTAGTAATATACAAAGCAGGATTATAAATATTAATTACCATGCACATAGCCAAACAAAACAGAACAAATATCTCTTTATATATTCTACCCTCCTCCTTGGAGCATCGACAAAAAAATAACACGTCATCTACAAATAAAATGTGAGTCAACTGTTCTCTTCCCCTCAAAGGATATCCCTTGTATATTTTCTTTATCTTTTGGCTGCAAGGATTGCCTAACTCAAGTGCTAAACCACAAGTAAGAAAAAATAGGGGGACAATGGACAACCCTTCCTTAACTCCCTCAATGACTTGAAATATTCAAATCTTGAGCCATTTAATCATAACAACAAATGAAGAATTAGTAATACAATCCATGATCCACTTAGCAAGTGGAAAACCTAAAACCAATATGCAATAACCAAAGTCTAAGATAAAGCCACACAACATGATCATATGTTCTAGACAAGTCCATATTGAACATTGTTGCATGGATGTGACAAGTCTTAATAGTGTGTAATGCTTCCTGAGATAAACCAATGGATTTATGGATCAATCATTCACATAGAAAATCATATTGCTCTAATGATATTAACTTGGACAAGAGAGGCTCAAGGTGAATATCAACCACCTTTGATATTATTTTGTAGATACTAGAACATAGAGAAATTGGATGAAAGTCATCAAAAGTGCCCAAAAAATCTACTTAGTTATAAGTGGTAGAAAGGTAGAATTAAAACTCCTTGGCATCTTCCCTGTCATCCTAACCTCCTCAATCACCTTCAATAGATCATCTCATAAGAATTCAAAAAAATCAATATATATCTCAACCAACTATCCATCTAAACTCAAGCTCTTATCTTTTTAAAATGAACAAAGCAAGGACCATAATTTTGCTTTGGTCATTAGTCTATACAATTCCTTGTTTCATCCTTATCCAGTAGTCGATACATGTGAGCCACCATCTTCAAGATCTCCTCAGAATGGAGTGAGTAGGTTTAATGTAAATAACTTGCAAATGATTCACTCCCAACCAATCAAGGTCTCTAAAACCACGAACCAATTGCCCCTCTCCATCCTTTGTCTCCCATATAGTGCTATTATTCCTACTAAACCATGCAAAGTTATGAAAGTATTGTGTATTCTAGTCGTTAAAAGAGATCTAAAGAGCCCAACTCCTCATCCTCCATTCATTCTCTTTCCACAATGATAACTTATTTTTCTTCTACTCAAGATTTATAAACCAATATTGAGAGTACCTGTAGCTAATTCTATCTTCAAGAGACAATAAAACTTGCTCAAAGTCTCTCTCCACATCTTGAATCAACTTGTCTCGCTGCTTGTACTTATCCCAAACCCACATGGAGACTCTATTTTTAAGATATTTTAGAGCCTGTGCAAACATGGAACTAAGACCGATATCTACACCCTCCTCAACTTGTGTCCAAGTGCTATTTTCAAGATTTTGAAACTCATCCTCCTTGGCCCATCACATGTTATATTTTAAAGGAGGATCAAGTACATCCCCACTAATACCAATTTATAATAATATAGGAAAATGGTTAGAACACCTAACCTTTCCAACCCATCACTGAAATTAGTTCACCCGGTGAAGTAAATTTTCTTGAACAAGAAAGTGATCAAGTTGCTTTGCCACTACAACTACTCTAGTTCTATTATTATCCCAACTTGGCCTGATTTGGATGGGCTCCACATCAACCCAACCTTCCATATCAAAATTATTGAGGAAGTAGTGAGCTAATAAATCTTCCCGCGTTGATCCTTGTATCTACTCTTTGTTGAATGCCAAATTTAGGTCCCCTCCAACAATGAGCTTATCTACTTTGAAACAGTGCAAATAAAATAAATGGCCTCAGGATGCTTGCTTACCATCACAAGGGCCATACACAATTCACAACTATAAAGGTGAAATCCAATATTTGTTTTAGACAATTGTACACAAATCCAATGATACATAAAAAAAAAAAGATTATGGTTAAGACTAGTAATACCACCCCCCCAAAAAACCCTTTGAATCCAAAGCAATGAATTCCCTTCCTTCAAAGCACACTTTCTTAGTTCCTTAACTAGAGCTTCTCCTTTACCCATTGACTCTTGGATTAATATATAGTCAAGAAATTCCAAGTTCACAAAATGCTTGAGGGATAGCTTTTTGGCCTCCCCTCCCAAGTCTCATATATTAACATACGCTATTTTCATCACGAGGCCAACTTGGGTTTTTTCCCTTCTCTAAGTACCTTAGATATCAATTTCTGCCTTCCTTGACTAACTTCCCTACTCACTTGTTCCAATGATTGCTTTAGTGTAAGCTTCCTAGCAATCATTAAGACACTAAACTCCTTTGATATATCTAACCCCAACCCCTCATAAATACTAGAATCCTAAGGAAGGGGTCAAGGTCTTAATTAATAATAGCTCCAACCACAGTAAGAAGGAGCATGCCCACAAGTGGGTTGAAAAGAGTGGGTATAAGACTTTGAGTTGACGAATAAGCAAACTGTAAAGTTGACCCATCCTTCCCCTCCCCTAGCTCATATTTGTCTAAATATGGGATTGTTTAAGGGAGGAAGAACAATGGCTACCCAAGGGTTAACGAGAGACAATGGAAGGAGATTCACATGAATCAATAAAGGGTGATGAACGAGATTGTACAAATTCTTACCCAGATGTTCAACGGTGTGATCCTTATGATTTCACATAGCCTCCATGTGCATATGTTGAGTCGCCAAAATACCAAGATCATCAAATGCCTCTTGCAAAATCTCTTGTCATGCCTCGAGACATTCATCCTCTACAATTAAGGGAATCGAAACATACTCCACCAATACTCAACCAATACATGTCCTTAACAATGACAATGACCACATCTAAAGGGAATATTAACATAGTCCAATGGACAAGTATAGGTAACGTCTCCCACCACCAACTCCATTGACTCAAACAGGCCTTGTCGAAGATCAATCTCAAGTAGTTTTTAAGCTACCAAATGAGTTGAGCTAAGGATATAGTTTCCATCAACTACAACAAATTTAGCCAAAAATTCCCCAATTGACTTTAATCATTATGCATCCAAAATTTGAATGGCAGGTGGGGTATTTAACTCAAAAATTGGTTTAAGAAATAATGTCCTCATGGGTATCAAAAAGGGGACACCACAGTTTAAGGACCAACAAAGCCTTGACCATAAACTAACACTAGTGCAAAATATCTTCCTTTCGACAAAACATGAACCCCAAACTAGCCCCTAGCCAAGCGATGAATAATTAGACTATAACCTATGATTAGAGCCCACATCCTTTTTGGCCAAAGTTAAGGTGAATCCAAATAACTCTGCCTACATGAGAACTTGCCAACCAAAGTTCGACCCTCTAGATCGACTATTTTTTTAATAGAGATGTCATATCCAACATGCAATGTGATACCACCAACTTGAGATCAAAGAAGCTCACGTCTCTTCTTGGAACTGTTAGGCGATTTTTTAAGATGGGAGTTGAGTAACTCATTTAAATACAATCGACCACTCACAAACCCTAGTGAGGAGGCATATGGGTTGCATTACTTGCTAGCAAAAATGTCTAATTTCCTGCCACCCAAATCCCAAGACTAACACATGTCTGAGAATACATATGAAGCGTTTAATGTTTGAAGATTTGTCGAGGACAACATGTTTGCCTTTTTGTCTGTTGTATTGTTCGACCCTAGATCTGCCATACCCTCAGTACCAGATCTGCCTTTATGTTGGCTTGATGTGCCATGCAACATCGAAGCCCACCCAGCCTCATTACCTATCAAACCTTCATCTAGACCCACCCTTATACTCACCCACACGTGCCCTAGTACACTGTGGAGGGGAGATGGAATCCTCTAAACTAGAGTCATCTATGTATTCCATGAGAGGCACCATGTCCTCCATAGTTAGTTCACAGCCTAACGATTTGATCCTGATTTTGTTAAAATCCTAAGCTCTTCCATCACCACTCTTCTCCTTCGTGAACCCTTTACCTATTTCATTGGTGTTATGATTATCCCAACATTATACACTAGCAACATTTTATTGCCCATTTAAGAATATTTAGATGTAATGTTAATATACCAATTGTAAGTTAAAAGTAGTAAAAGTCATCTAACCTTGAAACAAATGACAAAAAATATTTTACATGCAGCAGAGTAATAAATGCTGCGACGACAACACTGTGGGCCGTTAGATCTCAATCTGTTTGAGATCCAACGGCCCACAATACTGCCCTTGCAGCATTTATTACTCTACTGCATAATGAATATTGTTCCCCGAAACAAACTTCCCTCTTATTATTGAAATTCAACAACATAAAAAGTCAAATTTCTAATCAATCCAAAAATTTAACACAGTTTCCAAGGATTTGACTGAGATTTAGAATTTGGGAAAAGTCTCTAAAGACATCTTTCCATTATACACATACCTTAAAAGGCTTGCTATCATATCCTTCAAATTATACTTGAAAAATATATCCATTTAGTAAGATTTAGAATTTGGGAAAAGTCCCTGTACACATACCTTAAAAAGCTTGCTATCATATCCTTCAAATTATACTTTGAAAAATATATCCATTTAGTACAATATTAACTTGGTCTTAAAGCAATCAAAATTTAACACCCATGTCTAACTTTACTCCCAAAACAATCCAGTTTGAAACTAAGATCACAAAGTGCATATTCATGGATTATGGGGTGAAAGGGTATAAATTGTATCCAAATATCGAATCCACGAGAGTGCAGACGTTCTCTTTATCTCAGTCTGCTATAACAACCAGTATGAATGTTAGCTTAATGGTAGCACCACAATTTTGCCCTTTTGTAAGAGAGTGAAATCTTCTTCTTTTTCCCATGGATATGGAGATGGGCTTTGAGTCCTACATATTTCTGGACCGTGTTGGATAGAAACACATCCTGATTGTTCCATACGTTCCATTCCACTCGACAAAACATGGATCGCGTTTTCTGCCCCCTGAGATTTACGAAGCCAAAATTGCATGAATAGGATCATCTGATTTGGAGCCAGTTAAACAGTCGCGATAACAGATACACATTTGGGAGAATGGAGATCCAGAGCGACCAAGACAATGGACACGCAGAGGACAATTTTCCTACAGACAGTGCTCTCATTGACGATCAGCAAGGACTCGATATGAAGCTCATCCAGCTCTTGGACTCTACGGATGCTTATCTCAAGCTTTACTATTCATTGTCCCAGACTATGCGCCAGGTATGCTGATCTAGCCCATGAATTTTTATTGGTTTTTGAGTATACTTACTGCAAAACGGAATAAACAAACGAGTCTCCTGCAATTGTTGACACCCACTGGAAACTAACATGGGCCCAATAAAGAATTCTGTTCTTCAGTTCCAGGGAACATTAATTGATTTCCCCATTGTTTGTTCATGGAATGTTGGAACATCGCCACCGTGTGAAAAAAACTTTTTGACAACTTGAGTCAGTTTAAATGTGGTTTAGGATTTCCCTGATAATTGGTGAAGGTGTGGGCCAAACGTCTGAACATTCTAAGAACTTGATGTAGTTGAATCCCAAAATTCATGTATAAGTCAAGAACTACGCAAACCTACACAATTCAACGTTTAGGGTTTATTGGTACCGCACAAATCTATCTACTTGTTTTTAACTCTTGGTATTGTTCAGTGAAATTTATTTCGTTTAAAATGCCAATTTGCATTTTCCACCCGGCCTCCGTGTTTGGGCTGTTCCTCTGTCATATAAAAAATCATGCAGTGCATTGAGTTCGGTTAGGACATAAGTTGCAATCACAAGAAACAATAGAAGGAGAACAAAGTATTTCGGGGAAGGATAACCGTCCTCAATTTTCTTAGTGCTTTGATTGACCGGAAGACCAGCTGCACAAAGTCTCCTCAATACACACAACATGCACACAAGATAATACACATTTGGTCATTTCAACGGTGGTTACAGATTTGTTCTTGGACTGCCAATGGACACAACATAACTGTCTCTGCAACTTCACGTGGTTATATGACTTTTCTCTTTCACATCTTGCATCTGTTCACCTGCCTGCTTCTGCAAGTGCACCAACACTTTTGCATGTGCAAGCTTTTCTCCTTTTCAGAATAGCTGCAATCAGCAAGCCATCTTTGTGGCAGCCACAAACTTATGTTTTCACCATTTGCAAACCTTCTCATTGCAATATCCTCAAAGCTCCCATTGTGAAACCCAAAAGCTGCAAACATCTATTGTGGACTCAGAGTCAGAACCTTCTTTGCAGTACCCACAAACTTGTCTTGTGGGACTGTGAACACTTGCAAACTTTCTGGAAGTTTAACTTTTGGCAACATAGAAAAATGCTGAGACATAACATTGCAAATATCCAGAGTGTACTGTTTACAACATTTGCAGCTAGATTAAAATGAGATAATGAACTTTTTTTTGGCTCTTGCACATAAACCTGTGAAAGATTCTGTTAGGAATAATTTCCAGTGAAGTCAATCAGGCCGTAAAGGATTACATTTGCTTGTATTAGACAAGTGTAGTTGGCAGTCTGTCCAAAGTAGCTCTTAGCATACTATTGGCATTTGTCCATTGACATCTTTTGTTCGGATACAACCATAGGCATACAGGCTATTGACAAAGCTATAACTGTTCATAAATTTGTCAGGTTAAGCATGATTATGAAGATTTTTTTCATGCAAGACATATTGGGATGTTTGATTTTCAGTGTGACCATTCTTTAATTCTTTCTCTGTTTTCTTCCTTTTTATTGTCTAGACTCTAATCTGATGATAATAGCTTATTGAATGAATTGCAGTGCTTCTAATAAAGTTGTTTACGACTTGATATTTCTGTGATCAGATTCCCTCAAGTGAGATTATCTGTTTGGGTAGGTTCCTGTAGTGTATGAGGTGATTGAATTGTGTAATCATTGACATCCTAATAGTATGCAGTAACAGAGAGATTGATCCGTCACTATCAAAATGCTGAACATTCTGCTGGCATACATAGTGAACAAACGAGAAAACATT
This sequence comes from Pseudotsuga menziesii, assembly GCA_001517045.1. Classification (NCBI taxonomy): domain Eukaryota; kingdom Viridiplantae; phylum Streptophyta; class Pinopsida; order Pinales; family Pinaceae; genus Pseudotsuga; species Pseudotsuga menziesii. Next base: position 21,013 of record LPNX010127642.1, read on the forward strand.
AATTAAATTGGTTTTAAGAGTCATCCTTTAGTGCTTGTATGTACCAAAAATTATTGCAAGGAACACTGCTGCCTGTTGAAAAGCTAGATTAAATCATAAATGCTAAATGGGCATTGCATTAAATCAAAGTAAAGACTTCATTGCAGAAAAGACGCAATTTCTTCATCTTTCTGAACTGGCTGGTCTTCCTTGCAGAAAACACATGATTTATACATCTTTCTGATTTGTCTCGACAAAAGTCCCTACCTTGATTTAATGCAATTTGTAGTTAGAATGTAATCCAGGTTTTCAACAGGCAGCAGGGTTCCATTCGATATTTTTTGGTATGTTACTATGTACATGATTTCTACATCTTTCTGAAATGGCTGGACAAAAGTCAGCCAACACTATCTTAACTCTGTGAAAGTCCTGTGTTAATGTTGCCCTTGTTAGTTTTACCTGGTTGCTGGGTCACTGTTCTCCCTCACAGCAGCTTGGCGAGCTTCCATCTGGATTCATTGTGCCATGGTTTCTGTGCAGTGGAGAGGTCTATGTGTGAGGGCACAGTAACCTTTTGTAGGCATCCTAGTGACAGAGGCGCATGCATGTACCATCCTTATTTAGAAGTGCCGCTCCAGGTTTGGAAAACACTGTGTTTTCTTATTTTAGACTAGCTGCTAGTTCTAGTTAGCTAGTGTTCTATTTTTAGACTAGGTGCCTTGCACGAGAAGGTTCAAGTTTAGCTTTGGCACAGATCTTAAGGAGTCTAGTGCAAGCTGAGTTGCCTTACCTTTTTAAGGGCACTTTATTATAGGATGTCATTTGTGCAAGACTGGGTGTGTTATTCTAGACAGCTTTTCACATACAGGCTGGGCACACTCTTCTAGGAAACTTGGATTAGGTTTTAGGCACCTTACTTGATATTTATACATGCACTGTAATTCCTGTTTTCAGTTTATAAAAAAATGGAAATATGAAAGGCAGTTTGTGTTTAAGTAATTTTGCCGTGTAAATTTCTGTTTCTGAATTAATAGACAGAGATGATTTTCTGAGCGTTGCAATTTCTTATTAATTGCGATAAGTACTTTTCTGTTAGCGTATGTGTTTTCAGATCTGTCATACAGAAGTAGTTTCGAGGGAGTTCCTTAAGATTTTATTTTTTCCGTTTTCTAGCAGTAACAGTTTGCAGGTCTGTTTACCATGTATGAAATTTTAACAGTCCTTGGGTTTTGCAGTCTCCTAATCAACTATTCTGCAAGTCTTCATGCCAGCTATGTTTGGGTTTTTCCATCTTCATGTGATCAAAGTTCATTTTCAGTCATGTGATGAGCTTCTTGTAACTCTTGTGATTTGGATATGCAAAACATTTTCTGGTTTTTGGTTGAGTGCTATTGTGTTGTCTTATTTTCTATTTGCCGATTCTATTAGATTAGCATGCTAATACTTCCTTTTTGGGCTGGTGTATGGTCAGAATTATCTTTTCAAAACAGTTAAAACACTAAGACATAGTATGGTGTTGCCACAACGGCTATTATCAACTTCTTGGTTTTTCTAACATGCTTGTTATGTGAGCCTAGTTTTAGATTTTCATTTATACAAATAGCTGTTTTTAAAGCTGTTGTAATTTGTGGTGCTGCATCCTCCTTGTTAGCGTTGCATGCTTTGGTTCTTTGTCTCTTTCCTCATTTTTTTTGGGTTGTACTTCTGTCATAGTGTTGTTGACTTGTTTTAGTCCAGCATTATACACTGCTTTCCCTTCTTAATATTCACCTTATTTGTCTATTCCATAGAATCTGCTTTTGATATGGTTTTCTTTCTCGAGATTCTCAGACATACTGTTCTGATTTGTGCTTGCTTTAAATTCACGCTGAGCATAACAACCAACCTGAAGATATTGGGCACCACAAAGGTTTGTCTTGTGTGGGTTGAGATGGCCCTTGAGGTGCTAACCAATGATCTGAAGCACTTCTGTTCAGCTAAACAGCTGTGACAGGGGGGGTAGTATTCCATCAAATTCACCCAGGTCTTGCGCCTAACCCATCTGCTTATTCATGTCTTTGAGGGAATTGTACTTTGGTGGGTTACTTGATAAGTGGCTACCTTCACCACTGAACTGTTGAATTATTGTAACTTCAAAGAATATTCTAAATGAATTTTTCTGATGTAACCTATTGGAGATGTTTTATTCATCCGTCGGGATGTTACTATTGTATTTGGTCATCATAGAGTCATGAGGTAAAACCTCCATTGTAAGTCAGGTCAATAGAACCCTCTTGAATATAATATAATATTGTTTTGTGTCTTCCTAGGTGAAGTCGGCCCAGTAAGTTTGCTGGGGCCGACTTGTTAGGGAAAAAGTCAAGTGAAGGAAAGAGTATAAATAGAGGATGTGTGTTCCTCATTTGACACACACACTCACTTGTGTATAGCGCATAGGAGAGAGAGAGAGACATATTTGCTGGGAGAAGGAGCACCTGTTTGGGGTCTTGTCTTTGTACTTTTGATACATCTATATAGAGGAAGTTTTGCTGGATTTTCTTCTTTATGAGGGTTTCCCAGGATAAATCTTTGTGTTCTTTTGTGTGGCTGTGCTTGTCTTTCTTTCGATGATCTTTTTGTATATGGTTATGATGTTATGATGCTAAATGTTATTAGATCTTGTATAACCATTATAAACTTAAAATGGTATCAGAGCTTCCCTGAAAGAAGTCTTTGTGCAGCTGAAACACCACTACAGCTACAACTACTGAAGATTAGGGTTTCATGCTTGAAAACCCTAGAAGACAAAAACTAGTCATGTTAGGACTTTCGCTATAACTTGAGATTGGAGAAGGCTTAGAAGCTGAAAATTTGCTATGATGAAGATGAAATCTCGCTATACACTGTGTAAAAGTTTCGGCCTCAGATTCACTATAATCTAGGAGATATGATTCATCCAACTCAGGGTTCCAACCTCTCCTAGAATTCAGCCTTAAACAATTGACATAGGGAGAATTGCTATATCTTGGGCTACGAAGGTCCAAATGAAATTTCTCAAGATGTTGCAGATAGGGCATGAACTGTAGTTTATGTGGTAGATGTTTCAGACACCGAAGGTGAAATAGTGACACGTGGTAGTCCGTACAAGTTCTCTATTTCTGAGCAGTCCTAAAATAAGAAACCTTGGGAAACTATGCATAAGTCCCACTTGGTGAAACCAATTTTTCTCTAACTTGTGGGGTTGGAAAGCAGACAGACCAGGATACCTCAAGACAAAGTTTCAGACCCAGAGGAGCAGGAATTATGGAGATTTAACAAAAACAAGATCAGGCAATTTTGTAGAAGAAATTGAAGGAAACTAAGGCTTCCTGTTCCGGGCACTTCCCTCCATCGATCAGTTGAAAAAGGAGGACTATCAAACTCGCCCTAGGAGGGCACATCTTTCTATGGAAGAACTTTCTCATTCTGTGGATTTTCAACTTTTGACCTAATGCTATTACCAGGGGAAAACTAGGGCATCGGATATTTTACAGTTCTATTCACAGTTTTGGGAAAATGTGTATGTTGCTCAGCTCGCCTTGAGGAGGCACATCTTTTTATCCAATCAGATCTGAAAGATACCTAAGTTGAAAAATTAGGGTTTCTCTGTCGAACCCTAGGTCCACCAAAAATAGTCTTCCAAAAAAGTTTTCAAGCAAGCATCGGGTTGAAGCAATCTCATTGGTAAGTTCTATCCTCTCTATTTCCATTTGAGGTTCTCATTTTTTCATGATGACAAACAGTACCAAGCTTGAAGGAACTGATAAACTCCGAGCATGGAAGTATAGAGTGCTTCTCATACCTGAAGAAGCATGATTTGGAGAACTATGCCAAAGAAGAAGCTGCAGATCTAGAGGAAGATGAAGACAAAGCACAAGAAGGACTTAGTCAAAGCCAAGAGAATTATTTTCGCTTCATTTGGTCCCACATGTATCATTCTTGTAGACTCCCAAGGATATTGTCAGTACAATGACCAGCTTGTATGAAGGAAAGAATATCAACAAGAAGATGACATTGAGGAACTAGCTGAAGAATGTGAAGATACAAAACTCAGAGACCATGCAGTCCCACTTCACAAGGGTTTCTCAAATCAAAGAACAACTTGAAGAAGTCAAATAAAGACATCATGCTCAAGTGATGAGGAATATGAATTCTATTGGTGAAGACAAAGATCATACTCTTATCCATCTCAACATTGGATAAGAAGGAATGTAGTTAGTGACACTCAGAACTGGTACACAGGTTCTTAGAATCAGTAGAAGGCTCTAGGACATAAGGATCAAGAAGGAATCTACCAAACAAACAAAGATAAGTATTTGAATTGTCTTTTCCTATATATGTTGTGTTCAAGGAAATGTATTATGCATGATAGAATGTTTGCATTAATGAACAATATACTACTAATATGCATGTTATGGGTAAGTAGCCCATGGTGCTATACAACACTCCATTGCTACTTATCTAGAAAGAAACCTCTTTGCTGACATATTGAGATTAGTGCACAATCTCAATGATGTTATGGTAGAGATGGAAGGCATCTGGGAAGTTTCAGTGTGTATATGGGATATGGATAAATGTTGTATTGGCTAAAATAGTTGCATGATTATATCTTTATGCATAAGAATTTGTCCTTATGAATATGTCTTATGAAATGATGCAACTGGTGCATTTGACTTGTAAGAAACATCGCGTACAATTGCCTACAAGTAAAGAAGGATGAGACTTGTTTCGAAGAACAAGTGATGATAGTTCAAGATTCACTCCAATAATCATACATAAATATGAACTTGAAGCTCCCAGGGTCAGAGAAACCTTGACAGAAGAAAGAGCTTTAGAAGAATATAAGAGAGCGGTAGATCCACCTCGAGAGATGAAGACCACCTTGGGCACGAGAGATAATTTAAGATGTAGAAAATTATGACAGGACTTGCAACTAAAATAAGAGGCCTTGGATACACTCTAGTTATGTGGCACAGTTGAGTGACATCATAAACCCTTCCAGCTATGGAAGAAGCTATGATCAAAGAGCAACAGTTGATCATCGGGAATGATGTCCAGGATATGGTTCCGAGACTTGAAGGGAAGTCCGTAGTGTCTTCCATGTGGATCTACAAGAACAAGTATACAAAGCAAGGTTCGTGGTTTCTCTCAGAAAGAGGGAGTAGATTATGGCATGACATACTCCAGTGAAGTAGAAGTATATATCGAGCAAAGAACCACATGTGCATAAAATGATTTGTACGAGCTGAGAAGGCACCCATAGATAAGCACATCCAGTTACATAAGGAGCTTGAAGATCACCTAGAGTGATGAATATCTTAACCTTTGCTACAAGGTTGAAGATGGAAGCCTATAGAAGACAACAAGCTCATAGATGGGTGGAAGAGGAACTTTTTCAACAAAGTTCAAGATAAAGGGTCTTGGTATCTAGTGACCCAAGATGGATACATAAAAGATCAGTAGCAAAGGATGCTACCTGTCACTCCAGTACATAATGTTTCGATACATAGTGTACAAAATGCAGAGGGAGGATGATGCTTCGCTTTAAGGGGAGTGACTGCAGAAGATCTTTGAGTTCGACAGAAAATGCTTTGTATGAGCTCAGAAGGCACCCATAGATAAGCACATCTAGTTACATAAGGAGCTTGAAGATCACCTAGAGTGAGCTTGAAGATCACCTAAAGTGATGAATATCTTAACCTTTGCTACAAGGTTGAAGATTGAAGCCTATAGAAGACAACAAGCTCATAGATGGGTGGAAGAGGAACTTTTTCAACAAAGTTCAAGATAAAGGGTCTTGGTATCTAGTGACCCGAGATGGATACATAGAAGATCAGTAGTAAAGGATGCTACCTGTCACTCCAGTACAAAATGTTTCGATAAATAGAGTACAAAATGCAGAGGGAGGATGATGGTCCACTTCAGGGGGAGTGACTACAGAAGATCTCTGAGTTCGACATGGTATGATAGTATGGGAAACTTCCTGATGGACTAAGGATTTACCAAGAGTAAAGTGGGTTCCAACCTTAAGGTTGAATGCGAAAGACTGGGATATGTCGATGACTTGACAAGGTGAACTCATTGTAGATGCAAAGAGGAAGTACTGAGGACAGAAAGAACACCTCAGGATGTTTGGGATCGGGTATGATCTCATGAAGAGGCTGAGTACATTGCAACATGTTCAGCCTGCAGTGAAGCAATGTGGCTTCACAAACTATAACCAAGGAAAGTATGTTGTGGAAATCTTAAAAGGATTTGATATGTTGGTTTGTAAAGCCATGGCTACCCCCATGGATACAAACCTGAAGTTGTTATCTGATGAATCATCATAATTAGTGGATGTGATTCAATACAGAATGATTATTGGGTCATTGATGTATCTGACGAATACCAGGCTAGATATATGCTTTGCTGTGAACACCTTGAGTCAATATTTAGTCAAACCTAGACGTGTTCACCTGATAGTTGCAAAGCATGTGATGAGCTACCTGAAAGGTACGATAGACTTTGGTCTATACTATGTTGGAGATCATGACTACAGATTGTATGGTTATACAGATGTAGATTGGGCTGGGAGTACCTCAGACAGAAAGAGCACCTCAGGTGGATGTTATTGTCTGGGATCTGCCATGATCTCATGGTTTAGCAGGAAGTAGTCCAGTGTTGCTCTTAGCACGGCTGAAGCAGAGTATATAGCAGCTTGTTTTGCTAGTTGTGAAGCCATATGGCTTCGAAAGTTGATGTCAGGTCTATTTGACCTAGAGCTGGATACCACAGTGATTCTATGTGACAACCAGAGTTCTATAAAGATGACGGAGAACCCAGTGTTCCATGATAAGTCGAAGCACATAGAAATCCGATATTCTTATATATGAGACATGGTACAAAAGGAAGCTATAAAGTCCAGTATGTGAGTATCGATGAGCAAGTTGTTGATGTGTTGACCAAGCCTCCGTCTCATGTAAAGTTTGAATACTTTCGTGACAAGCTTGGTGTAGTCTGAAAAGACCTTCCTTGTAAGGAGGAACAGTGATGATGATGTTGTAGACTTTCCTTGTAGGGAGGAACGGTGATGATGATGCGAAGACTTTTGTCGTAGGGAGGAACAATGATGATGATGTTACAGACTTTCATCGCAAGGAGGAACAATGATGATATGGACCCTCCTCGGAAAGGGGGAGCATGTTGATGATTTGGACCGTCCTCGAAAAGGGGGAGTAGGTTGATGATATGGACTCTCCTTGGAAAGGGGGAGCAGGTCGATGATGTGGACCCTCCTTGAAAGGGGCAGTAGGTCGATGATGTTGTAGTGGGATTGTATCATCCCTGTACATTAGTCCTAAAGTGATTCGCAGACCTTTGTCTCCATGTTGTGAGAGGATTGTATCATCCCTGGACATTAGTCCTAAAGTGATCCATAGACTTTTGTCTTTGAGAAGCTAATAGGATTGCATCATCCTTGGACTTATGTCCTATAGTGAGAGGGATTGACCATCCTGTATGTGGCTTAGGATTGCATCATTCTTGGACTCTATGTCCTAAAGTGAGAGGGATCGACCATCCCATAAGTGGCTCAGGATTGCATCGTCCTTGGACTTATGTCCTAAAGTGAGAGGGATTGACCATCCCGTAAGTGGCTCAAGATTGCATCGTCCTTGGACTTATGTCCTAAAGTGAGAGGGATTGACCATCCCGTAAGTGGCTTAGGATTGCATCGTCCTTGGACCTATGTCCAAAAGTGATAGGGATTGATCATCCCTTAATTGGATCATGTGTGTTGCAGGTTATTTTGCTGCTGATGATGATGTTGTTGATCCAAAGTTCAAGTATGGCTACAAATGATGAAGTTGTTGATTGAAAGATCAAGTATGACTGCAGACAATGATGATGTTGATCGAGTGATCGAATTCTGCAAAGGATCGAGTGCTGCAGAGATCGAGTGATTGAATGCTGCAGAGGATTGAATGATCGAGCGCTGCAGAAGATGAAGACTCAGTGCTGTAGAAGATGATGTTCCAGTACTGAAGATGTTTAGTAACTATTCCAATTGTTGATGATTGTTGAAAACTTCCAATGACGTATAGATGTTTCACCTTGATGTTGTTGCAGATGCTCTCTCTCCATGCTCCTGCAGTTGATGTTGTTGTTAGTAGAATACCCTTCTCATTAAGGGGGAGTGTTGAAATATTGTAACTTCGAAGAATATTCTAAATGTATTTTACTGATGTAACCTATTTGAGATGTTTTATTCCTCCGTTGGGATGTTACTATTGTATTTGGTCATCATAGAGTCATGAGGTAAAACCTCCATTGTAAGTTGGGTCAATAGAACCCTCCTGAACCCTAAGTTGTTTTGTGTCTTCCTAGGTGAAGTCAGCCCAGTAAGTTTGTTGGGGCCGACTTGTTAGGGAAAAAGTCAAGTGAAGGAAGGAGTATAAATAGAGGATGCGTGTTGCTTATCTGACATAGACACTCACTTGTGTATAGCGCATAGGATAGAGAGAGAGACATATCTGCTAGGAGAAGGAGCACTTGTTTGGGGTCTTGTCTTTGTACTTTTGATACATCTACATAGAGGAAGTTTTGCTGGGTTTTCTTCCTCATGAGGGTTTCCTAGGATAAATCTCCGTTCTTTTGTGTGGTTGTGCTCGTCTTTCTTTTAGTGATCCTTTTGTATATGGTTATGATGTCATGATGCTAAATGTTATTAGATCTTATATAACCATTAAAAACTTAACATGAACCACAACCCCATTGATACTGTCCTAAGTTGTTGCTTCCTATCTTTTTAATATTTTGTTTGTACAATAGAAGTCTGTGTAGAGCTCTATGCTTAATGGTCATTTTAGGTTTGATTGACTCATTATTCTAGGATGTAGGTGCTTTCAGAAGAACTTGATTGATTCAAAATGTCTAACTAAGATAGAGTCCCTCACCCGCCTGCATATTAAGTGTTCCAAGTGAGGCTGCTAGTACCTTGCTAGCCCCCCTGTGGATTACCCCCTACTTCCTTGGTTTTTCGAATGGAGGATGATAGTAACCTCTAGCCAGAACATTAGTTGGTAACTCCAAGGGATGCAACGGGATTTGATCTCCAGACTTTTGTGAATTTTTACATAGGAAAATCTACCATTTGAGCTAACCATCAGGGCTACAACTAAGAGGTTCATTCAAGTTACAATGAATGATTATCGACACTTCCACTTGATAAAGAGTCACTCTTTTAGTTTTTTATGCCTACCCTTGGAGGGTGCCTCAACAAAAAATTCTATGATAGGCTTTGGTTTATTTGGTTGTATATGGAGGAAAGTACTATATAAATTTTAGTATTTGATGTTATGTCATGCTACAATGAACCAAAATGACTTCACTCTTCTTTTTGATATTTTGTAATTTATGTGTTAGATATGATGAGAGATCCCCTTCACATTGCTCCTTGGCATTACTTTGAGATAGATCGATTCATGAGTCTCATGTACTATTTTCGGTTGGACATGGCATTAATGTAATTGGACATGGCATTAATGTAATTTAATTCTTTCTTGTTTCAATTTGCCAAAATTAGTTAATGTATAAATGGAGTAGAGCTTATATGTCATCCAATTTGTTTTTCATTGTATTTTTTCTTTATATTTTCTAGGCATGGGCTGGTTTCAATTTCTTTTGTTGCTGTGAAATATACATCTTGGGGAAATAATATCTAGGGTACACCAAATTTTGCAAAGACTTGTTATCCACTAAGTTGCACTTAGGTAGATTTCTAGTGAGCTGCCGAAGTTGTGAACAAGTCCCTTGTTCATTATCAATGCTCAGATTTCCAGAAGATCTTTCAGGGCCTATTTTGCCCCTTTTAAAAAAATTTGCATATTCATACCTTGCGGGGAAATTGTAATAAGTTGGCGTAGTATGATGAAATTTTTTAAAAGGCTTGGCCAACTTAGACTTAACTATCAATGCGGTACTCTAAGAGTGGTTTTATTTTTTTCCCTTGTTAATAATCGGTTGTTGCGCAAACGACTTATAATTTTTGAGTTTTTCACTCAACCTCCAAAGTTGGAGTATTTGCCTTGGTGGTTAGGCCTTAGAAGGTTATTAAAGTCTAGGTGTCTATGTATATTACCATGCTAGTAACTTTTTACGAGTCATATGAACATTGCACTAGGTCCCCCATAGGTTATTTTAAATTTTCGATAAAAATAATTTTTTTCGTAAACTTTGGCCATTTTTTATTAGTTTATTTGGGAAAATTCAAAGTGTCATAAAAGTGTGGCTAGGGGGCCAAATTTTCCATGAGGGTGCTTGTTTTCAAACTCATAGCACCCATTATATCCCCAAACCCACTTTTCCTAAGTTTTAAGTGATTAATTTATCACTTAAGTGAAAATTTCCAAAAAAGCAAAAAAATGAATAAAACATTAGAAAAAAGAAAAATATGGAGAAAAAACACATCCCTAAATCGATGGGAACTTGTCCTAGACATGTTCCAATTCAACTAAGGATGTTGTTGGGTCTAATTGGAGTCTAAATCAAAATCAAATCAAGCCAATTCCATTCAAATCCATGAGGGGGCGAATTTCTCCTTAGAGGGGCACGTTTATCCATGAAAAAGCTCACCTCTTGTTGTATATGTCACAGAAACAGGCGGGGGTAACCTACCGCGTGAGAGGTGGCACCTACCACCTTTAGTTTTCTCTAGTTCACCCCCAATCATCTCAAAAAGATCCAACACTTTGCAAATTCACCCCCCTTGGGGTTTGCTCTCATTTTTCCTATTTAAGCAAGGTCTTGCTCTCATTTTTATCATGGTTAGAGGACTGAAGGAATGCTCTTGCTTGTATTGTATTATTTACCATTTGGAATAAAGAAGGCTTTGGAGGCAAGATTTATGGTGTAATGCTTTTCATGTGTGGATGGTGATTATCAAGTGCTTATGAGGTATAATCTGTATTATTTGTCTTTGTCTTTTGTTGCTTAATTGTGGGCCTTGAAGGGAAGCTCCCTCCCAGTAGGGTAAGAGATTATTCTAGTTTGATTTATGCTTTTACTGTTTGCTTGTTTTAGATCTCTTGGAGCTACATGTATTTTAAGTTTAATTGCATGATTTCTAAGTTTCTTTTTCCAGCAACACCTATGTTTTAACCATCTGCTTGTGCAAGGACTTCTAAGTTCCAGGTGATCTAACTTGGAGAAGTGGTTGAGCTAATTTGCATCCTCCTCATCTTCAAGGTCTATTGAGGACATAGTCCCTTGGTGTTCCACCAAAACAGACTCCATGGCCTAACATTCCCAAGCTTCCAGTACTCTTCCTATTTCTCTCTCCTTCACCTCTTAATTAAATCTGTCTTGGTTACGGCTACTCACATGCTTAATTGGTTTAGTTTTCTATTTTAAAATAATATCTAAAGGATGATCTGTTTAAGCATGTTTCTAGATCTAGAATTGTAAAGCATTATTCTTTCAATAGATCTAGTTTTTATTAAGTACTTGTGCATATTTCCAATTATTCAGTACTTAAATATTTTATGCTTTTAACGTTGTATTTGGCAGATTTGGTGCATAATAGGTGGCTGGTTTTTGTCTTTTGTTGACGGGACAAGGAGAAGTGCTGCCAGAAAATTGAAGATTTAGGCCATCCAAGGCTTTCCGGAGCAACATTCCTCTTTCTTGCTTCATTTCTAAAAACCTCGTAAGCCTTTGGATCCAAAATTACAAGGACCAAAGGCATCCACCTCAAAGGCATTGTAGATATTATAATAATAAGAAAAGCAGGTGGTATTTCCAAGCGCCCACACACCATCCCCCCTAGGGGGATTCGTGTCGTCTCTTTGATGTTTTTTTTCTTTTTTGTATCATTATTGCTTTAGATTAGTTTCTTTTTTTTTACATGGTTTGTTTAGCTTTTTCTTTCAAGTGTTTATTTTTGTAAAGTAACGAATACTAACCCAGCCTTGCTTTCCCAAGTACGACCTTCAGGCCTGAAAGAGATTATTGTTTGTAGTAATTGGTTTCACACTTTGCTTTCATTTTCACAATTCTCAAATTGGAACAAACACATTTTCGTGTATGCTCTTGCCCATCGTAGGTTCGCTTGATCTTTGGGATAACCAAAAGTGGAAGTGTGCATTCAATAATTTCCACATCTAATAAGAGCTCACCATTAATAAAATCAATCCCCATAACATAATGAAAATCCAACGTTTTTAAGCTTCACTATTTGTGGGAAAATTTTGAGAAGGAAGCAGGGCCAACTAGAAAGTGACCGCGGGGACTCGTCAGGCTACACCCTCGTCTGGTGTAGTGTTGGACACACCCTAGCGACTCCATCTAGCCCACACGTCCTTGTGCAAAATCACATTAGTCGAAATTCAGACATATTCCCAAGTACTTTTGCGGTGTATCAGGAATCCCCTTTTCCCTTTAATCCATTTCATTCATAATAACTAAAAATGACCAAGATACACTTGCACAACATTTCTCTTTACATCATTATTTGACTCCACGAAACTGGTCTACAATCTTTACTTTCTGCTTAAATTAATCAATTTGTTGTGAATGCTTTCAATTTCATATCTTGTCGAAGTTATCTAAATCATTGCAAGTCTTGTCTCCGTAATTCATTTTAAACTCCTAGACTAATTTCATCTTTTGTTTCTTAGCTTAAAAGCCTTAGATTCTTTTATAGGGACCACCCCCCTTGGCATCGCTAGGAGTTGGCCTAGACAGAGGAGTTGAGTGTTGAGTGACAATATCTCAACTCGAGACTTGCCTCCAAGGACGCACCTAGTGGCTTGAAGATTTCTGCCACGCCAACCTAATCCCCTCGAGGTGCGTGAAAGGGGACAACATTCTTAAGTTTCTTGTTTTCCACGTTCTTGAATAATGCAACTTATGGTTCACTTGATTTATATAAAACTCGTGCTATTGAGGTATCTTCTTATTAAAGTTGAGATGTTTTTACAGATTTTAGAAACCGAAGATTTCGGTGTTCTCGCATGCTCTCCTTTGCTTGAAGACTAGATCGACCACACGTCCCTAGATGGAGCTAGATGTTGCTGACTAAGTCATACTTAGTTGGACTTCAAGTGGGCCGACAAAGTTTGAACAGGGTCACTTATTCATGATTAGAGTTTAGAAGTTCACCTGGCCTTCTTGGCCCTTTTATTTTTTATACTGCATGTTCATGCCCCCTTGGGGGAATATAAATGTGCTAGCATGAGAGCTGTATGTAAAAGACTTGGCTTCCTAGGACTTAGACATCAATTTGACTAGCCTAGAGTGTTTTTTCCCGGTTGTTGAACAAACGACTAATAATTTTTGAGTTTTTCCCTCATACCTTCAAAGTTGGGGTAGTCGTCTTGGTGGTTAGGACTTAGGAGGTTATTAGAGTCTAAGTGTCAATATATATGAGAATGCTAGGCATTAATTTTGAGTCTTATGGACATGTGCTAGGCCCCCCTAAGTTTTTGTTTCATTTCAAGAATTTTTTTTTCGCAAAATTAGGCCAGTTTTAATGGTTTAAATGAGAAATTTCAAATTGTACTAAAGTATGAGCTGGAAGTGGATTTTGGCATGGGGATGCTTGTTTTCACACTCAGAGCATCCTCTTTATCCTACGACACACTTGTCCTATGTTTTGGGCAACCAAATCATCACGTAGAGCCATTTTTTGCTGAAGGGGCATCAAAATGTCAATTTAATGCTAAAGATGCAACAAAATGTCAAAGTCAGAAGTCAAAGAAACATGTTTAAACATGTTGGGTGTTGTGGCAATTTTGTCTCATATGATGGGTGATCTCTTCCTAAGTAAAATGCGACCTCATCCAAAGTTTAAAACATGTGATTTAAGTGAGATTTGGAGGATAACGAATCACTCCAAAATTGGTTGATGCTCCCACCTTCATCCCATCATTGCATGGGTTATGTGACATGGAAAAATAATAACTCAAGATTATGTCGCAAGTTGTTCCCTCATGAAGGCGCGTTAATTAAGTTTAAGTGGGTTATGTGGCGAGTTGGTAAAGATGAGGGGAACATTCTCTAAGAGATAGCGCACCCTCCCACTTGGCATACACTCGTTTTGGTGGAGAATCAATCTAGGTGATGGCGCATATCTCATTGGAGATGTGGCGCCTCACCCTTCAAGTTAACTTATGCTGCATTCGACAATCATCTCCTATAACTTGACTCCAACTCCACTTATGGATGTGCGCTCCCCCCCTCTTGCTCTGGCTATAAAATAAAGCGTTGCCTCTCTCCCAAGCTAGTTCGAGTTGGAGTAGAGAGTTCTTGCTATTGTAATTGACTTATGCCATTGGTATTTTGCTTGATAATAAAGAAGCTTTGGAGGCTAATGGCGTGTTGCTTAGGTGTGTGGGCCAAAATTGTTACATTTTCATGAGGTAACTAGTTTCCTTCTTGCAATTTTTGCTTACTTTGGATATAGATATTGCCTCATCAGGATTCCTTCGAATCAGTAGGAATAGGAATTGTAAGTAAGTTTACTTTCATTTCTATTTATTCATGTATGCTTAGAGATCAAAGATTTGCATGTCAAATAAGTATTTCCATGCTACTTTAGTCTCTTTTTATATATGTTTTCAAGATCTCACAGGTATGCAAGTTTGTGATTGAGTTTCTGGGTATCCAGCTTGGAGAAACTGTGGATCTAGTTTGACTCCACTCAATCTCCAATAACATAGTCCCCTAGCAACCCACTACAAAGTCTTTAAGCAAATTTTTCGCGGCAAAAAGCTCTTTCCTCCCTCTCTTTTTCTTCTTCAAAATCAACTTCTCCCTTGGTTACTTTTCCTTATTTATGTAGATCTATCTTGCTTAAAATTAAATCTTTCTTTAGATCTCATATGCAAGTTTAAAAAGCTTAGATCTCAAGGTTCTTTAAAAAGTCTTATTTATTTAAGTAGATCTAGTAGCTTAGAAAAGCTCAATTTTCACAAGTATTCTTTAAGTAGATCTTAAGCTTGCTCGAAGTAGTTTTTCTTTAAAGAGTTTAAAGTTTAAATCTAGCATTCAAGTGTATCATATTGGCTGCCCAAAAAACAAGCTGAGATCCCAAGGAAAGCTTGCTTTCCTTGGTTCCTTTTATGCATTTATATCAATAGATTTAACTTAAGATTTTTTGGGAAATTTTTTTTAGATGTTCAAAGACACTCTTAAAGTGTTTTTGAGCATCTTTTAGGACTAATATATCGCTGATTTAGCAGGTTTGATGAAAAAGAGAAGGAAGCCTTGGTCGTTTTTCTAAAATTTGAGCCATTTAAAGTTTCCTGGGGCTCCCTTTCTTGCTTGTAGTCAAATTTTTGCTATTTTGTAAGCCTTTGGATCCCATATAACAAGGACCAAAGTGCATTCTCCTTTACAACATTGTAATAAGTATCAATAAAGTTTTGAGTAGGCTCTTAAGAGCCCAATCCAGGGGGATTTGTGTCGATGCACCTTTTTCATGGTTTTGCTTTTGTTAGTGTAGTTTTGCTTTACATATCTGTATACTTTGTTTTTTCCAACTTCAATTTTATTTATTGCAAAGTAATACAAATACTAACCCATTACGCTATACCGAATTACTGAAAGAAAAAGATTTGCGCAGTGTAGTAAGTAGAAAACTTTTTTTTTTTGCACTTTTACTTTTCAGTAATCAACCCCTCTTGCTTTCTTGAGTAAGGTTCAAAAGACCTGAAAGAGACTCTTGGGGTTTTTGATAAACAAGAGAGAACATTGTTCTAAAATCCTTAAAATCAACAAGGCTCATCCCCATATGCTTTGGATCTCTGTGGCTTTGACCGACCGGTTATTCAAACCGGAAAGGAATTGAGTGACTAGTTTAATTAGTTTTCACACATTCAATTAACCTCCCAACAATAAAAATCTAACGTTGTGTTTTGCTTCACGTGCGCAAATTGTATAGAGGAAGTGAGAACAACTGAAAAGTGACCGCAGGGTCCCGTTAGGCTACATTCTTGTTGGTGTAGTGTTGGACATTCCCTCGTGACTCTATCCATCCCACGTTTTCTCGTTTGCTACCACACTTAGTGAGTCTGGACATATATCCTGTACTTTCCTGGTATATCAGGAATCCCCCTCCCTCATAATCCACTCATTAATTCATAAACTTAAAATCGACCAAGAACAATTGCAATACATTCAACACTCCATTTTAGACTCCATTTTCAGCACTGGTCTTTGCTTTTTATCGTATAGGCGTTTTCTTTAAATCACAATGTGTTGAATGATTATATTGCTCATGTTGTTGTCCTAATCTCTATTGCAATCTCTTGTGCCATTAATTCATAAACTTAAAATCGACCAAGAACAATTGCAATACATTCAACACTCCAACAACACTCCATTTTAGACTCCATTTTCAGCACTGGTCTTTGCTTTTTATCGTATAGGCGTTTTCTTTAAATCACAATGTGTTGAATGATTATATTGCTCATGTTGTTGTCCTAATCTCTATTGCAATCTCTTGTGCCATTTTACAAAAAAATCCTAAACAACTTACTCAATCACAAACCACCATCTAAAGCTTAATCAACCTTAGTAACTCATAGAGTCTACCCTCCTTGGCTTCATTAGGAGTTTTTCTTAATGGAGGAGTCAAGATCAAGTGACAGTACTTGACTTGAGACTTGCCCCCAAGAACGCACTTAGTGGCTTGAAGATTTTTGCCACGCCAATCTATCCCCCCAGGTGCGTGAAAGGCGACAACAAGACTCAAGGCCTTGCCAACAATCTCATGATATTCAATAATATCGGCTCATAAAGAGCTACATGTCACAAAGTGGAATTTGAACCGGGGTGGTGAGAATAATGATTTTACTCTCAACCACTTGGGCTAAACCCCCTTGACATGTGAAAATTCCAAACTCTAGGTGATTGCTGACCTTGTTCTCAACTAAACAAGGATGTTTTTTAAGTGTAGAAAATTAAATTCTCCACATAGCAACAATCACACATATAGCTGGAAAATAAATAGCAAAAGCATAAACACAATACACATGTAATTTCTCCTTCAAATCAACTTTTCATTAAACAATCAAAGCTTACAAGGAAACCTCTACAAGTTGTGAAACTAATAGCTGCACAGTACACCCAATAAACAAATTTGCACAACTACCGATAAAATCTAAATGAGAAAAACTGCTTGCTTCTTGCTGACATGCTGTATGGCCTTGTTGATATGATTGTAGGGACCAGATGGTACGAAATCCATACAACTGTACAAACTCACCTGTTTGGACTTTGCCTGTTGTTCTTTGCTTGCTTTCCGATTGCAGGTCCCCTCTTGCACTATAAACTTGCTCAATTGATGAACTAATTCACCATCCAACAAAAACTTGTCTTTGTGTGTATGTATGTAATAGACCCTCTATCTTGATTTATTTATGTTGCACTAGTTTTGGGCATGGGGGAATGGCGAGGAGGGGGGGGATGAGTCTCCGGGACAAGTAGAGTGCACCCCCAATTTTTAGGGGATGACAATAGTATATATATATATTAAAAAACTTAAAAGTTAGAATTCACCATAAAAATTTGTAGTTGCTTGTAAACACAATAGTCTATACTATATAGTATTATGCACATCCCTTACACTTGCTAGTTCTGAAAAAGCTCAGGAAAATAAGAAAAGGGTTGAATGACATTCCATTATTGGCACTTGGACATGAGCAAAATGCAGTTTAGCTTTAGAAAACGTAAGTGTAAGTATTTGCAATTTGCAATAAGGTCCATGAAGGGTCTATCATAAGAATGCTCGTGTATATAACAACTTTTCTTCCCTATATGTCTTGTTTATGATGATTAAGTTAAAACTTAAAAGGCATTCCCTTCTCAACAGTTTCTGTAGATTTTTACAACTGTTGAAAACCACTACTAAACACTTTGGGATATACATGCTTGCATTCTATAAAGAGATTAGATTCATATTTTAGATTAAGAAGACTATTGAATTGGAATTTATTCAAATGTTTAGTACCCAATCTATGTCTTTACTATCCAAATGTTTTTACAGTGCTTGAGGTTGGGATGGGGGAAGAGTTGGACATGAATAACTCTTGGACACCTATGTACAATATGCAAAAGCTAAGTGACCCTAAAAATGAGGGGAACAAGAGCAATACCTAGAAGGATCATACCCTTGAGTTGTTGCATTTCTTGGTTTGTTGACATGGAGGTTTTGATGCTTGTAGTGATGTTGTTGAAAAGGTAATAGTTAAATCACCAAAAACCCAAATCAAAATCCATCATACACAACCCATATTTTGAGTTGCAACTTGTTTAGATTTAGATTTAGATTCAGTATAATACAAAATTATGGATGAGATAAATGAACATATTGTCCAATAATCAATGTCCATTGCAAAACTGAAGATGCATGCTTGAACTGTTGAATTTTTAGCATTAGCATAAACTTTTAAAATTTGCAGATAAACATAAATAGATCAGTAGTGCAGTAAAAAACACATTCATCACATCAACACACGTGGACACTATTTTTCACTGGGGAAGCCTTCAAAGGACAAAAACCCCAAAAGCATTAATAGCTCATCTCGTAAATGAGATGGCTTAAGAAATTCTTCAAAAAGTTCCTCAAATTCCAGATCTAAAATTTACCACTGAAAAAATGAAATTTATCAGTAAAAAACTCAGACTGATAATTTAATCATAATTTCCAGAATTTCACAAAAATTACCCAGTTAGGGTTTTAAGCCAAAAATTCTCTTTCCAGAAAAATAATATCAGGTTGCTAAAAAATGGTGCTTGACAGTCTGCCCGGAAAAACCTTCTGCCTGTTGCCCACTGTCCGACTGTCTGAGTTGATAACCTTGCTGCTGCCCGAAAGCTGGAAAAACTGCCCGGATCTAGGAGCTGCTGCCCAAATCTAAAAGAGGCTGCTCGGATCAGGAAGATAATTGGATCTGGAAAATTTCCCAAGTGGAGAAACCCTAGTTGAGGGTTTGCTGAAAAATGGATGCCCTAGGTGAGGCAAGAGGATGATCTTCTCTAGCAAAAATATCTCCACCTGTGAGAGCAAAAACTTTTGTGTATAAATGAGAAGACTTGATCTTCTTTTATAGCCTTTGTTCACCTGTAGGTGGACAAGATTAGGAAAGATAAAAATAATAATATTTTTATTCTTTTCCTAATTTCACTTTCACTTTTACCAAAAAGGTACTTTTATAAGAAGTCCTTATTTAATTTTGTTTTCCACCTGTGGTCCTTTTAGGTGGACAAGATTAGGAAAGATAAAAATAATAATATTTTTATTGTTTTCCTAATTTCACTTTCACTTTTACCAAAAACGTACTTTTATTTTTTTCCTTTGACTTTTATAAGAAGTCTTTATTTAATTTTGTCTTCCACCTGTGGTACAAAAAGTCTTTATTTATTTTGACTTTTGACTTTGGCCTTTTACCAAGTGCCCCTTTGGTCATTACCTATGGTACTTTTTGATTTCAAAAGTACATCATCATAAATCAAGAGAGTTATTAATGCTTTTATCTCACACACTGTGTAACACCTAGATCTGGTACTAGGGTAACTTAACCAAGGGTAGCTAATCCTTGGAGAAGCACACCAAGCCCATAGATCAATTGTCAAAGTGCCACACACATGCCCAGACCTAGTCTAGGGCTTACAGTGTCTTCATTCTCCCAGAGAATGGCTACTCAGAACTAAGCTGAGTCTACCAGTCCCAGGCTTGTCTACATCGTAGTCCTGGACCAGATGTCTACTCAACACTAGGTTGAGTCTACCCAGGGCAGATCTGAGTCTATATCATGGTCTGTGACCAGATATCTACCATTCAACAGAATGGTCACTCAACATTGGGTTGAGTCTTCACTGTGGTCCCGGACCAGGTGGTCCCATTCTCTGAAGAGAAGGGCTCTCGATGCTGCTCAGAAAAATCAACACTCCCTCTCAACGAGAGAGGCATTCTTTGCCATACCAAGCTTGTCACGAAAGTACATGAACTTTGATGTTGTCAGAGGCTTGGTCAAGATATCTGCAATTTGTTCATCTGTACGAATGTACTGCAACTTCAGAGCACCTCTCTGCACTAGGTATTTGATGAAATGATACCTCATTTCAATGTGTTTAGATCTGTCATGAAACACTAGATTCTCTGAAAGCTTTATGCAACTCTGATTATCGCAATGGATGATCGTTGAGTCAAGGTTTCCCTCGAACAGATCAGATAACGTCTTTCTGAGCCAAAATGCTTCCTTGCAGGCATCGCTTGTAGCAATATACTTTGCCTCAGCTGTACTCTCAGCTATGGAACCCTGCTTCCTGCTGGACCAAGAGATCTTTGCTGATCCCATACTGAAGCAATAACTAGAGGTACTTTTCCAGTCAACTGCACTGCCAGCCCAATCTGAATTTGAATATCCAAATAACAATACTCCATTGCTGGAAGTATACCTGAGCTCATAAGTAATAGTACCTCGCACATACCTGAGTATATGTTTAGCAGCTATCAAGTGTATGTGCTTTGGGTCTGACATGAACTGACTCAGTGCATTCACTGTGTAGCAGACGTCTTGTCTCGTATGCACGAGATACATCAGGGAACCAATGAGCTATCTGTATAGAGTAGAATCCACACTCTGTGAACTAAAGGCTGAATCCTGCAACTTTGTCAAGTTGGTAGTCATTGGTACGCTCATGGACTTGCAGTCCTGCATCCCAAATCTCTGCAAGATATCTACTGCATACTTTCCTTGCGTCAGGAAGATCTCACCTGGCTTTTGCCAGACTTCTAAGCCAAGGAAGTAATACATCAATCCAAGATCCTTCATCTCGAATTTAGAGGTAAGCTCCCTCTTACACTGGTCTATCAACTGTTCATTGCCTGTAAGAAACAAGTCATCTACGTATAGAACAAGTATTAAGACATGATTATGAACAACTTTAAAGTACAAGTTAGAATCAACTGTACTTTTGGAAAACCCCAAACTATGGAGAAATCCATCCATCCTGGCATACCAGACTCTCAGAGCTTGTTTTAGCCCATACAAGGATTTCTTCAGTTTGCATACATGGGTCTTCTTCCCATGAGTAACAAAGCTTTTAGGTTGTTCAATATAAACTTCTTCCTCAATCTTACCATTGAGAAAGACTGTCTTTACATCTATTTAATGTAACTTCCATCCGAAAACTGCAGCAAGTGAAATGATGGTTCTGATGGTAGTGTACCTGGAAACAGGTGCAAATGTCTCGTCATAGTCAATGCCTTCTTTCTGAGTGAAGCCACGAGCTACGAATCTGGCTTTAAACTTCTCCACACTGCCATTTGCAGCATGCTTGATCTTATAAAGCAATTTGGAAGTCACTATTGACTTTCCTACAGGTCCGGGAACAACTTCCCAAACATCATTCTTCATGATTGACTTATATGTTCAATCATGGCATCAACCCATACCTGTTTACTTGTTGCATCTTCGTATGATGAAGGTTCTAAACTGATAAGCTGACTCATAAGACCAGAGTACTTCTGTGGTCTTATGCTTTCTCTGAAAGTCCCTGTAGGAGCTTTATGCTTCTCGGCTTCTTGTATCGTCTCTCGGTACCAAGCAGGTCTCCTTTTGGAAGGAGGAACTTCAAGTAGTTCTTCCAGTGGACTTTCAATTTTCTCAGGAACATCTAGAATTTGATCATTAAATTCCTCTTCCTCCCTCTGAATTTCTGAATCTGGAAACTCAAGTGGAGCAACTGTATCTTTCGATGAAAGCTCTAGTGTTTTACGAAACAATGCCTCCTCATGGAAGATCACATCTCTGCTGACCTCAATGTGCCTCTGTCCAGGTATATATACTCGATAAGTGTTCGAGCAATCATTGTACCCAACAAAGATACCTTTCTTATCGGAGGGTCTAGCTTGGCCCTCTTCTCTTTTGGCACATGAACATACACAGGAGAACTGAATATCCTCATGTGATCAACTGCAGGTTTCTTCTTGGTGAAGACTTCTTTAGGAGTCTTCTCACCCAAGATAACATGAGGGCTTCTATTCTGAATGTATGCTGTGGTTCCGGTAGCTTCAGCCCATAAAGACAAAGGAAGATCTAGATCAGTGATCATGGCTTTAGCAACCTCACAGATCTTTTTGTTCATCCTTTCTACAACCCCATTCTGCTGGGGGTTGTAAGGCATTGTCAACTCTTTCTTGATTCTTGCTTTTCGACAAAAATCATCAAACTCATTAGATTCATACTCACCTCTGTTATCTGATCTCAAGATACGGATGTGCCTGTCAGTCTGATTTTCAATCAGTGTTTTGAATTCTTTGAACCTGTCAAAGGTTTCACTCTTGTCCTTAAGGAAGTAAATCCAAGACTTTCAAGAGTAGTCATCAATAAACAAGAAATAATATAAACATCCACTCAAGGAGGGTGAAGACATGGGCCCACAAATGTCAGAATGAATCAAATCCAAAATGCCTTTAGATCTACTCTTGCTTCTAGGAAAGGATTTTTTAGTGTTCTTACCTAGAGTACATTCTTTACAGATTCCTTCATGTTTTGGAGGAACTTCTGGCATACCTGTGACCATCTTCTGCAATCCTGGGAGAGCTGTGTAGTGAAGGTGTACAAACCTTCTATGCCAAAGTTCACAAGGATCAACTGTGTGATGTACCAAAGCATGAGTGGAAACTTTGGAGGCCTTGTAGAGGTCTCCATCTCGAACCCCAATCTGAACTGCTAAGTCTAGATCTGTGTCTTTTGCCCACAAAAAGACCTTTTTGTCCATAAAGAGGACTTTGTGGCCCTTGTCTTCTAAACCAACAACAGATAAAAGATTCTTCTTTAACCTAGGAACATAAAGAATATCATCAATTTGAAGAACCGTACCTGAGTCAAGTTGAAGTGAAGTTGAGCCAACTCCTTCAATCTTGTAAGTGGAGTCATCTCCAGGTTCTACCTGAGTGGTGAACTTCTTTCTGTAACTGGTAAGAGTACCACGGTTACCTGTCATGTGCTTGGAGGCACCACTGTCCACCAACCAAGAAGTGGAGCAAGCTGAGAAAGAACCAGTTAGAGCAGAAATCAAATAGTACTCTCTTCTAGGCTCATCAGTTTTATTAGCCTTGGCTTTCCTCTTCTTCTTTGGTTCTTCATCTTCTTCTTCCTCTGCTTCTGCAGCAGATGCCTGAAACCTTCTCTTGGGTTTCTTCTTGTTCTGTCTACAGTCTCTAGCATAATGTCCAAACTTGTGACAAGTATAACATTCAATCTTAGACATCTCAGAAAACTTACATCTCAGAAAACTTACTCTGAGGTTTCTTCCCTTTCTTTTGCTGAGGGAAAGGTTTCTTGAACCTTTTGGTCTTTGTTGCAAGTGCAAGGTTATCCTCCTAGATTACCTTGTCAGTGTTCCTTGCTTCTTCTTGTATGCAATCATGCCAAAGCCTTTCAAAGGTTGGTTGATTTTCTTGCAACAGACAGATGCCATGAAGGTTTCTCAAGAGCTTGGGAGACCATCAACCACTATTTGTACAAGATCATCATCATCAACAGTAACACCAATAGCAAGGAGTTGATCTCTTACCTGTTTGATCTTGGTGAAGAAGGAACCAACACTTTCATCTTTGCTCAGCTTCAAAGTTCGTAGCCTCTTCTTCAAGACTCTCTTTTGACTGGGAGCCGTCTTTTCATAGAGATTTATCAAAGTATCATAGCATTCCTTAGCAGTCTTCAAAGATGTGATGTTAGGGATCAATTCCTCTCTGATAGAATCATAGATAACTCTTCTAGCCTTACCTTATTTCCTTTTGTAGGCAAGCCTACCAACATTTGTAGTTGGCTATTCTGTGACATTAAGAACAATGTCATCCAAGTCATTCTCATCAAGAATGGTTGTCAATCTGGCCTTCCAGGAGTTGAAGTTTGCTAAACCCTAGAGCTTCTCTTTCGGTTTGAAACCAACGGTAGCTATCTCTGTCACTTATCCAAGTGTTAGATCTACAAATCTTATTCCAAGATCTAGTGAAAAACAACAGCAATGTCCCTTTACTGTGTTTTCACATGCTAAGCTCTGATACCATGTTGAATTTTTAGCATTAGCATAAAGTTTTAAAACTTGCAAATAAACATAAATAGATCAGTAGTGCAGTGAAAAACACATTCATCACATCAGCACACATGGACACAATATTTTTCACTGGGGAAACCTTCAAGGGACAAAAACCCCAAAAGCATTAATAACTCATCTCGTAAATGAGATGGCTTAAGAAATTCTTCAAAAAGTTCCTCAAATTCCAGATCTGAAATTTACCACTGAAAAAATGAAATTTATCAGTAAAAAACTCAGACTGATAATTTAATCATAATTTCCAGAATTTCAAAAAAATTACCCAGTTAGGGTTTTAAGCCAAAAATTCTCTTTCCTAAAAAATAATATCAGGCTGCCCAAAAATGGTGCTTGACACTCTGCGCGGAAAAACCTTTTGCCTGCTGCCCACTGTCCGACTGTCTGAGTTGACAACCTTGCTGCTGCCTGAAAGCTGGAAAAACTGCCCGAATCTAGGGGCTACTGCCTAAATCTAAAAGAGGCTGCCCAGATCTGGAAGATAACTGGAGAAACCCTAGCTGAGGGTTTGCTGAAAAATGGATGCCCTAGCTGAGGCAAGAGGATGATCTTCTCTAGCAAAAAATATCTCCACCTATGAGAGCAAAAACTTGTGTGTATAAATGAGAAGACTTGATATTCTTTTATAGCCTTTGTTCACCTGTAGGTGGACAAGATTAGGAAAGATAAAAACAATAATATTTTTTTCCTAATTTCACTTTCACTTTTACCAAAAATGTACTTTTATTTTTTTCCTGACTTTTATAAGAAGTCCTTATTTAATTTTGTTTTCCACCTATGGTCCTTTTAGGTGGACAAGATTAGGAAAGATAAAAATAATAATATTTTAATTTTTATTCTTTTCCTAATTTCACTTTCACTTTTACCAAAAATGTACTTTTATTTTTTTCCTTTGACTTTTATAAGAAGTCCTTATTTAATTTTGTCTTCCACCTATGGTCCTTTTCCTGTGGTACAAAAAGTCTTTATTTCTTTTGACTTTTGACTTTGGCCTTTTACCAAGTGCCCCTATGGTCATTACCTATGGTACTTTTTGATTTCAAAAGTACATCATCATAAACCAAGAGAGTTATTAATGCTTTTATCTCACACACTATGTGACACTTAGATCTGGTACTAGGGTAACTTAACCAAGGGTGGCTAATCCTTGGAGAAGCACACCAAGCCCCTAGATCAAGGGTCAAAGTGCCACACACATGCCCACACCCAGTCTAGGGCTTACAGTGTCTTCATTCTCCCAGAAAATGGCTCCTCAAAACTAAGCTGAGTCTACCTGTCCCAGACTGGTCTACATCGTGGTCTCGGACCAGATGTCTACTCAACACTAGGTTGAGTCTACCCAGGGAAAATCTAGGTTTATATCATGGTCCCAGACCAGATATCTACCATTCAATAGAATGGTCACTCAACATTGGGTTGAGTCTTCACCGTGGTCTTGGACTAGGTGGTCCCATTCTCGAAGAGAAGGGCTCTCGATGCTGCTTAGAAAAATCAACACGAACATCATCCAACTTTTCATGGGATATCTTTGAAATCTACTTGGGATGTCCCCAAAATCTGCTCGGAGGTTCTTGAAATATGTTGGGAACGTTTTGGGTACGGCTAGCAAGTCCCAAATTCTTACATGAAGTCCTCGACAGATTGGGGACGTTTCCTAGGGTCCCCATGTCCTTGAAATGCGGGTATGGTGGATATGAGGCTTTTTTGGGGTGGACACATCCTCGTGCAACATAGTGATTTACCTTTATACTTGAGCTAAAACTCTAATATGCCAAAACCCTAATCTCTCAGTGAGATGTACAATTGAGAATAGTCTAAATCACTAATGTTTACAAGTACACTTTATTAGACTTAATAGTTGAATAGAAGACTTTCACTTTATTTATAAAGTGAATTACAAATAGAATTAACTCGAACAATTTCCAACATGTTCACATTGAACCTATGGAGAAGTTCTTGTTCGAGCTACATTCTTCAACACTTCCTCTTAGTGAGAAAGGAATTCTCCACCAATCAAAGTTTTTCTCTAGATGCTTCAAACTTCCCTTTTGCCAAGGGCTTGGTCAAAATGTTAGCAACTTGTTGATTTGTGGGTACACACTAGACTTTTATCTCTTCCTTCTGAATCTTTTCTCGAGTGAAGTGATATCTAATCACAATGTAATTGGACTTGTCATGAAATCCTAGATTCTCAGAGTTTGATACAACTTTGATTATCATATCAAATCATTGTGGGATCACAACTCTTGATTATAATAGTAAATCATCGTGGGATCCAACTCTTTATCAGATAATCCGGTAAGCAACTTATCACAATAAATCACCGTGGGATCCAACTTCTGATCAAATAATCCCGCGAGTAACTTGCAAAGCCACATGGCCTCACAATCGATTGTACTGGCTGCCATATACTCAGCCTTTGTTGCGTTGACTGCCATGGAAGTCTATTTTTGGCTGAACCAGGATATCATTGTTGATCTAGCTAAAGCAACACCTTGAAGTGCATTTCTTGTTTGATGCACTTCTTGCCCAATTCAAGTTTGTATATCCCTTTAACTTCACCTTACAATCTCCAAAGATATCTTAGACCATACTCCATGCTTTGTTGCTACCATAAAACATATTTTGTTGCTACCCAATGCTCTTGCCTCTGCTCCACCATGAACTGACTCAAGGTGTTCATTGCAAAACATATATGTGTCCCAGTGTTGACCAGATACATCAAGGAATCTATTCACTACTTGTATAAAGTGGGATCCACCATATATGAATCTAAAGTTGTTTTCTTCTTCAAATTAGTAAGATCATCGGTGTGGCCATAGGTTTGTGGTCCTCTTTCAAAAATCTCTTTAGGATCTCGACTGCATACTTACCTTGCCCAAGGAAAATATCCCCTCGTCTCTGCCAAACCTCCAACCCCAAGAAGTAATGCATCATGCCAATGTCCTTCATCTCAAATTCAATTGCCATTTATGCCTTGCACCCTACAATGAGCTTCCCTAAATTTGTAAGAAATAGGTCATCTGCATATAGTTAGCATCAACAAATATAAAATATATGTTGAGATCCATTTCACTTTTGGTCAAACCCATACTTTATTGATATCCATTTATGTTGGAATACCATGCTCTTGATGCCTGCTTGAGTCCATACAAGGCCTTTTTAGCGACTCCCTCTTTAATGGACGTGTACCTGATAATTGGAACAAAAGTCTCATCGTAGTCCACTCCCTCTTTTTGGGAGAACTCTCTCACCACAAACCTTGCTTTGTACTTCTCTATGCTACTATTGGTTGCATGCTTGATCTTGTAGAGCAACTTGGAACTCACTGTTGATTTCCCCTCTGGTCTAAGCACAATGTCCCATACATCATTCTTCACTATGGATGTTTACTCCATCATGGCATCCCTCCAAATCTATTGGTATGCTGCCTCCCAAAAACTAGAAGGCTTAGAATATATGATATTGCTCATCAATGCTAAGTAGTTTGGAAATCTCTTTGGAGGCTTGCTCTCCCTGGATGTGCTCCTAGGAGCCTCAACGTGCTCTTGAGCATCCCTTAATGTTTGAATCAGCCATTGAGGTCTTTTGATAGAAGTGATAGAAATTGGGGGTTCCTCCTTTGCGCCTAAAGGTTGCTGTCTTGAATTGGAAGTCATTGGTGACCTTGGCTCAGCCTTTGGAGCTTCTTACTACTCATCCTCTGTCACTAGAATGGGATCATGTGATTTCCTCGATGCAAATTCTTCCTCAAACTGTACATCCCTACTTACTATTGTCTTTCTCTACTCTGGGATAAAGATCTTGTAGGCCTTTGAAGTCTCACTGTAACAAAGAAACAAAACCTTCCTGCTGGAAGGCTCCGACTTGGTCCTTTTCTTTACTGGTATATGGATATAAACTAGACAACCAAAGATGTGGAAATGACACACCTCTGGATTCTAGTTACCTTGGATTCTACAAACCCCCTCCTGAAAATGGGGGGACGCCCACACGCATCTCCCTCCCCCTCAAATTTTTTTTTTTAATGAAAAACAAAAAAAACCCAAAATTAAACCTAACTTACCTTTATGGAGACAAATGCACTCACTTTACACTCATTTGTGACCTCAACTTGAAACCCGATTTTCTCTTGGACGAAAGTGGTCAGCGAAAAGAGCTTGGACTGTGGACTGTGGGAAATGATCTTGGACTATGGCAAGAGATTGCATTGTGGGCAAGAGATTGGACTATGGATAGAAGGGAGACTCTGGACAGAAGGGCGATTCCCCACAACTGTTGGAGTCATTGGATAGTTGGAAAATTTTGAGGAGTAGTGTTTGTCTTCAATCATTTATTCATCAACAGTGGGAGGTAGGAACAACACTACAGTTGCTGTATAGACTATTTATATTTTTTCGTGGCCGTATTTTATTTTTTCTACTTGTTTTCTAAATTTTTGAGCATGTTTTAAGTTTTGCTTGGCTGTTTTTAAATTTCTGTCAATTTTTTTGTTTGTTTATTTTTTTATTTTTAATTATTAGGCAATCTAACATTCAGAGTTTGATCAAAACCCACCTTTGGACATCCCATTAGGCATGAACATTAAAAACCCTTATTGTAAGTTGCCAAACATTGTAAAGTTTAAACTGCTCATTAAACCATCAAAAAATGAGTCATTTTGACAATAGCAGTGGCAGTGATTCAAATTTTGAAACCCAAGTGGAGGGTCAAGTTGGAAGTGGGGGTGCAGACACTTCATCCATGTCTACTAATTTGGACAGCCAAGGCAATGCCAATCCACCAAGGGCATTGACTGAATATGCCAAGGGAACATATGATCCCAATGTTGAAAAATGTAACTTTGGAGGATATTCTTATTGTATTATTGTTATATTTCCTTTGGAAGATATTCATATTGTATTTGATCATGTAAAGAACCCTAAAAGAATGAATGTAACTCCTCTTGTAAAGTCGACTCAGAAGAATTTAGAAGAAACATTAAATAATGATTACTTAATGTTTCCATAGAGAAGTCATCTTTGGCAGTTAGAGAAGTCGGTCCTGTTGCCACTCCTAACCGGCATGCGTGTGTCAAAGCCCAAAATTAGGCACACCACCCTGATGGCAACTGCGAAAAGAGCAACCATTGTCACTACGCAACTCTCTTCCTCTCTTCGGGTTGGATCTTCTCCAATTCAAGGGGGGTGTCCCTAATGTTAAGATTGTTAAGGTAGGAAACAATGGTGGACCAAGGTGAATGGAAGAGGCTGCCTTAGTAAAATGGTTGTAGCATAGGAGTATTTGAATGGTTGACGAAAGGAGGGAAGGATCAAACCTTGCTAATGGACTAGTGCCGGTATACCTAAAGGGAGAACCCACCAGGGCCTTGTGTCAGAGGGGAAGCTACTAGATCTTCTTCTTCCTAAACGCAAAAGATGCGCTATGCAAAGAAAGGAGATGCTACACAATCAAGCTTGATAAAGTGTATGCATCGAACCCGTGCATGGATGCTCACAAAGGGGAAAGGCTAGCAACTGCTCAGATTTCCACCTTCCAATAGGATGGGAGCATCTGTTTATGTTCTTCGACGCAGACATAGAAAAGAAAGAAAGCCTCTACCAAAAAACACTCAATAACACAAATTTTCACCACACACCATAGAGAGCACTCAACTGAAAACCATGAAAGCCAAAAGAGTAATTTTCTATTAATCTCTGCGGAAAAATCCTCCCAGTTTTTCCATCCATACAAAAGAGAAGGCAAGTCCTTTTTATAGACCCAAAAAGAACCATTCTCACTTTTTCTAAATTAATAATAATATAAAAAATAAAAATAAAAAGGATAAAGTGAATCCTAGATCCACTTTTTCCTCAACTAAAGAGTAATTACCACTTTGTTAAAACCAATGTAAGTACATGTTTCCTCCTCCAAAAAGGTGGACAAAAAAAGTGGGACTAGCCCAACCGCTACATTTCAAAGTAAATCAAGATGCAAATGAATAAAATTGACCCTACTCTAAACACAAGCCGATGTCTCCAAGTGGATACCGAACAACAGCCACATGGTAACCCTGCCAGCTGTTCAAAAGATAATGAACCCCATGGGATTTGTAAATCAGTAGCCACTCAGGTTGACGCCTGTATGTGGATGGAGTTCATAACTCAGGTTGACGCCTGTATGTGGATGGAGTTCATAACTCAAGAAGTAGTTTAAACGACGATGTGGGGGTTGGTAGTTTTACCAAATCGGACTTGCATCACGACTGTTGAACACAAGTCGACTTATCTGTGGTCGATCTTCTTTCAATCAGCTGCCACGAATTTCATAAATTAACTAGCTGATCGCTACCAAATTCGCCCCCCAAAAAAAACTGACTCTGTTTGCATTTTTTTAGCATATAGATGCCAATCAAATGATCGCCGATCGTGGGTCTCTCCCAGTAGATAACTGACCATGCTACCATCGAACTGTGGATTGCTCCAAGAACTCACGAAAACGTGAAGCTGATTTCACTCAGTTCCGTGTCAATACATTGGCTGCCATCAATCGGTTGCTAAATCAACTGAATTCGCTGGTTGTTCCCACAATAATCCCGCTGCTGCAAAATAATAGGTGGATTAGTGGAATCCCACGCCAACTGCACCCATGAGCTGCTCCAGGCTATCCGTGATTTGAGATACATCCCAAGCGACTGTCTAACAGAGCAGTCGGTCTTTTTTTTAAAATGGAACTCCATGTGGTAGCAAAGATATACCTGAGCTGATGCTAACTCCACGTATCAACACGTCTATACCAACAATTGTGAGCTACTTCTGCCAGAGGAAAACGTGGATCTAAGCCAAACCGCATAAACATACCGACCCAATCTAGATTTCAACGATTTTGGTTGCCAAGAAATTGTGGACCTTTCCATGATTGACGCGGGTGATGACATAAATGATTTCGATCATTAATGAATTTTGATCTCCTTGACTCAGCTGCCAAAAATGAAAGTGTGGGTGAATTTTCTCTTCGTATGCCCCATGCAGCTACCTCATAACAGTGAACTCTCAAATCTTTAAACTCCACGACTCGTCCGCAGTTTATATGCAGACGGTCTATGATTTGGTGCTGCATATTCAAAGTATTTTGCTGGTAATTTTGACAAAATGAAAACACTGAGCGTTGAAGGAGAAAATCTTTGGGTTCACCTTTGTCCATCACAAAATCTTGCTGAGTAGACTGTGATGAAAAAACAAGAACAAATTTATTTTGCTCAGTTCATTGAAGGACGTGAACTCCTTTTAGACTCCAAGTCTGGAAATTATTGCCAGAAATAGATCTTCTTTATCACTGCCTTTTGCACTAGGCTCTGCGAACACATGCTACCCTTTAAGCTGCTACAGGATTTATGGTAATTTCTAGAGGTAGATGCTGGCTTCTTTAGCTCGTGATCACTTTCAGGCGTGGTTTCTTCTGTTGAATGTCAAACTCTACTGCTATCCATAACTGACTTTTAAAACATGCTGACTATTTGGCTGTGTTTGCATGTTGTGGACGATTGTTTTTCTGCTGAAAAAAAACTTAAACAACATAAGACCTTCCCTAGCTGCTTGTGGACACGCCTGTCAGAAAGGGGTGGTAACAGGTCCCATAAGGGGAAAGTCACTTGAGAGACAAGTATAAATAGAGGGGCACACTTCTCATTTGGAACACATCACTCACTCATGTAAGTTTGCTAAAGAGAGAGAAGAACAAGTTTGCTTGAGAGAAGAGTAGCTGCATTGAAGACATCTTATTCTTGGGGTTTCTTATCTTATTTATATTTGGGTTATTTGTGTGGAAGAGCTTTAGCTCTTCATTGTACTAGAATGACATTGTACTTACCGAAGAATCTATACTGAAGAAGTTGCTGGGTTTTCTTCCCTTTAAGGATTTCCCAGAGGAGAAACTGTTGGACACAATGTTTACATTGAGAGGGGGGTGAATTAGTGTAAACCCAATTTTAAAACTTTTCTTAACTTATCACAATTAACTACCAATTCATCACTCCACTATTCTACCAATTTCATAATCATTTCATAAAGATCTTTC
Source organism: Pseudotsuga menziesii (assembly GCA_001517045.1). Taxonomy (NCBI): domain Eukaryota; kingdom Viridiplantae; phylum Streptophyta; class Pinopsida; order Pinales; family Pinaceae; genus Pseudotsuga; species Pseudotsuga menziesii. Next base: position 53,173 of record LPNX010127642.1, read on the forward strand.
ACTTCATCATTCACATATCATAAGCATTTGAACCATCAAGAACCATAACACAAAAGAACACAACACCATATAATTTTGTAATCTTTTTGTATTAGTTTTGGACCGACTACAACCGTGAGGTAAAATCAGCACCTACTGATACAAAGAGCACCTACTCTTCATCCAGGACCCTGCCTGGTTTTCTTAGACCCTGCTAAGAAGGGTTTGAGGTATCCTAACCTCATATGCAAGACAAGCTTGCATTGACAGTTAAAGCTCACTGTCTGAACCCACTTTCATACATGTCACTGTCATATCATACCAGCACTTGTCTCTAGTCCACTTCAACACTTCTTCAAGGAGCATTCATCAGCACTTCTTCATACAGTCACATTAACTCTTCATTCTGTCCGAGAGCATTTTGTCATCAGTATTTATCATCATATTGTCCCTGACTTCATAATCTTCTGAGCACATCTTCATTCATGTCATCAGTACTATCTTTCTGCTACCTTAATCATCATTCTGTCAATCAGCTGTCACAAATCACTGTTAAGTCAAAGCAATCTTCGTCGTGTCATGGATGTCATTGTCAAATCAAAGTCAATGTCGCTGCTATCACAAGTCATCAACTACTGTTATCATTTTCAGATCACTACTGCTCTATCAGTCAAGCCATCCAACAGCTGCTATCACTGATCATCAATCACAAAGATCTACTCATCATCTAGTCTTTTCTTGTGTATCATCTTCATCAACAAGTATGTCAAACATCAAGGTCTGAACATGCCATCAAGGTATCAAGATCACCATCAAGGTCTGTAACATCATCATAGGGTACCATCACATCATCATGTACAAGGCACCATCATAGTTAACAAGACATCATGAAGTAGCATTGTCATCATAGGGTATGCATAGCATACATTGTTCATCATAGAGTAGCGTGCATCATTAAATAAATCATCATGGATCTATATCACTGTATACATATGCATCTTCGTTATGGTTCACTTCACTGTACATACATTATCAACATTGTCATACAGTATGTGCATTGTGCAGCATCATGTATGCATCATCAAGGTCTGTATACATCATTGTACATCTACTGCGTACATCACATCATCATATCAACATCATGGTGTATGCATCATCACAGTAGGGTTTGCATCATAATTGTTTACACTTGAACTATGTGTATACTGTAGAAGAGTTTCATGTATCATGCCAAAACATGCCTCATTGCATACTTCATCATCATCATAGTATATAGATCTTTCACGAGGAGTGCATATCAAGATTGTGGTCTCCACACCTGGGTTGTGTTAGTCTGCTGTAGAAGACTTTACTCCATGATATGTCTGTGACTATGAACCCAATGCAAACTTAAAGACAAAAACCGAGACCCATTTCTTCAATCACTGCATGAATGAATACTGAGATAGATCTGTGTATACTGTAGAAGACCTTACATTTAGGGCTGTGTGTGAGTGACCCCAACCAATGTGCATCATTGCTCTTCTTCAAAAACATGTCACTGTATCATGTTATAGCTGCTGCTATACTCCACAGACTTGGAGTCAAACTCGGGACTGTTCATTACTATCAACTTCCAAAGAAAGAGTTGCGACCCACATCACTGTTAAGCAAGCAACATCCTGACTGTGGACTGTGGAATAGCCTCCAAACAGTCACAAACTCGGACTGTTTAAGTAGAAGAAATTGGCTATAAAGAGGGTATTAGGTCAGTAAATAATCACCTAAACTCTTGGACTGTGTATACCAAAAACTTTACGAACTTGCTGCTTCAAACATTCAGACATCAACCTTGATTTTGCATTAGGGCTGAGCTTGGTGGAGATGCTATCTAATCACCAAAAAATCGGACTGCTCATGCATGCTTTGACTGGTGTATTCCTAATTTCCTCAGTCAGAACAAAAAACAAAAAACAAAAACACTCAAAATTTTTTGGGACTGCTCCTCTGCTGCTACCCGATTTTTCCTCAGTCAGCGAAGAAATCTCAATCTACTAGCGAGCTCTCTTTCACATCTTCGTTGGATCAAGAACAAAAGAAAATTTCAAAACACTGCTACTGCTACAGTAGAGCTGCACTGTCAACTCAAATTTCCTTAGACAAAAACTTTCAGACTTCAAAAAAAAAAAAACTCATCTCTGCTGTTGCGTTTTTTACTTTGCTGCTGCTGCCTCAGTCGAAAAATAGCAGACCTTAGAAAGATCCGAAAATCTCAGAGCAGATCTGAAATTGCACACACCAAAATGGAAGAGTTGGTTCCTATTTATACTTGTTTTCCATGATATTTTGTGGAGCCGACCTGTCATAAAAATAATTTTATTTATTTTTATCTTGAATTTTTTTTTGGAGCCAACTTGTTATATTTTTAATTTTTATTTTTGAATTTCTTTTTGACTAATCCGTCCCATTCAGCCACGTTGGAACTTCAAGAGTGTTAGATGCCATAATGAATTAGGGCTTGTTCATACGTTGTATGTGGGCTTCTTCAAAAGTGTAAGAGTATCATCATCATCAAATGCATTAAGCCACAATAAGTAAGAGGGTCATATGACCACCTCCAAGGGCTCCATGACCTCATCAAGGGTGTCAAGGTCATCATCAAGTGCAAGCAAGTGTGTCCAAGCATCCAAGTGCCATCACACCACCATATAAGTTGCTGCGAAGCCTTTCTCATGCCCTAGGGCCATCTCCAAGAGTTCCAGGACTCCATCAAGCCATCAATAACCACAAATGACCACAGAATGGGTCATTTGGCCCATTTGGTGTTCCAAAGGCTTCTTTAACATGCCAAGGGGCCTCATGGGCTTCTTCAACTACCTCAACCACACAAAAGGACCTGTGGGGTAGCTTGGTCTTCTCTTGGGGTACCATTACACCATCAGAGCAAGAATGACCATAGAATGGGTCATTAATACTTCTTCCATCCATCTAGGGCTTTTCCAACAACTGTAAGGGCTTCAGGACCATATCCAGGGTCTTCAACACAATCAACAGGATCTTCAACATCTTCAGCAAGGTGGTGGCATCAAGATTCAACCTTGTGGGTACAAGGACCTTGTCAACTAGGTACAAGGTGCTTCAAGGGACAAACCCACTTTGTAAGGGGTCCAAGGCTCAAACCCACTTTGTAAGGGGTCCAAGGCTCAGACCCACTTTGTAAGACACTACAAGTGGGACTTGGTGGCATCAATGACATCCTGTGGGGCCATTGCAAGTCCATGTTGACATCAATGACAATTTCATCAATAGAAACTTGTGTGTTTCTTTTGTTCTGTGCTTGTCTTTCTTTCAGTGATCCTATTGCTTATTATTGTGATATAGTTGAATTGTTTAAAGATCTAATATAACTACTTTGCAAGTCCAAATTCTAACATGGTATCATAGCCATCTTGAAAGAAGTCATTGTGCAACAATTTGACGGAAGTTGAAAACTAGGGCTTCTTGTTCTGGGCACTTCCCTCCATAGATCAACTTGAAAAGGAGGTGTTGAGACCTGGAAAGTCCTAGGTAACAACAGTAGGGATTCTCCCCAATAAGTGTTCCCAATTAGCTCGTTATTGTTTGGTATGGGAAATCCGTCCGGTCTACGGTCTACCTACCGTAGGTCAAGTAACGGTTAAAGCTTGTTTTACCGGTTGCGGCCCGGTCCACCGTTTAAGTGTATTTTTTAATTTTATCTTTATTTATGATATGCAAGTGCTTAATTAAATGCAATCGATAGAGATAACGGAGAGTTAACAATGTGATGCGCAGGTTCTTACCTCTCGTCTTACATGTTTTGCTTCTAAATCATAAACAAATAACATCTAGGCTAATCTAACTAGTTCTATCTAACCTATCCCTAGGGAGCAAGATTATATTAAGATGAGTAATGTACTGTACAACATGCATAAAGAATATTATAGATAGCTGTTCATAATTCAGAATACATGAGTGTAAGTAGAAAGATAAACAAAGAGATAGCTCATTGTCAGTTAACACATTCATTACTCAATATACTGCATAAGTTTCACAAAATTAACAGGAAATCATTCATAACAAGGAAATAATTAATAAGTCAGAACGATCTCACAGTTTGTAGAAAAAGCTGAAACATAAATAATTCAACATTCAACCAATCTACAACATGCATTTGAGACTTCACAACGCCTTCTCTAGCAGAAAAATATGACTCCTTTATTATAAAAGGAAGTAGTTCTTCTTACAATAAATTCACAAAAAGATGGCATGAAAAAGGTCCCATCCTCTATCGACTTGATCTATATTTATGCAATTTTAAATGTCTCTTGGCCTCCCTTGCTCTTTGGGCTTCTTTTACAAATCAGTTACAAAAAGGCCTTTGTCTCCTAGTGAGTTCGCTAATTTAGGCAAATATAATAATACAAAAATTGTATCAATAAAACAAACATGCTAAGTGGGCCCAGCCACCTCATTTATGAATTGCTTCCATATATTAGCATCTGTCACTATGGTCTCAAACTCTGATGGCTCTAGGAATCTGATAGTGACCTCATGTTTGGAAACTTGGGCTTTTATATTTGCCACTCTGGCTGGAATCAATCGAAGTTGATCTTCCAATAAATGATTGCTTACTGCTGCCTGGGCTATTACAGTTCTCAACACTTTCTCATATAATCTTTTGATTTGCTGAATACCCAGTTCATCGTCCTGCCATCTAGCCTGCAATTTTTTTAAGTATTCTTCATGCTCAGGTAATTCTTCTAACCTCTTCTTTGCAGATGTTTGACAACGGTTGTAAGTTGTAAGCACCTTTCTACAGAACTCTGTGCAAACACCTTTGGTCCTCCGGACTACCTTTACCAATTCTTCCGCAGCTTTATTCCCGAATTCTATCGGCTCATACTTCAGCTTCACTCTCTCTGATTCTTTGATTGGTGCATTTGCTGAAGGTTCCTTGGTTGTTTCCAACCAAGTCAAACGTCCTTGAAGAATTTCCAGGATATCCTAGGTCCTGTCTATAAAATAGGAAGTTGTACTCACAATCTCCTCCAACCTAGCTTCCACTTGCCGGACTTTCAACATCTCATCTGCTATTTGGAGCTGCATCTGATAAATTTTGTTTCTGAGCATGAGGGCATGCTTGGTCAATGTCTCAATATTCGTTCTTTGCTGATTTGCTACTTTTAATAAAACCTCCAATGAAGCCTTTTGAGCATCCAATGCTGCTACTTGGGTTTCATAATGCTTGGCTCTCTCCTCAGCAGTAGTCTTCTGAAGTTCCAATTTTGCAACCTTATTTTCCAAACTCCCTTTCTCCTTACTCAACTCTTCATTGGATGATTTCAGACTGTCTCGTTCTTCTTCTAAAATTTGATGTCTCTGCTGAAGCCTTTCAAAATTTGATAAGGTAGCCTCATATTTTCTTTTGGATTCTCTTCCTACCTTTTCTTCTCTCCTCGATACTTCCTTCATTTCGACCATCTTTCCCTTATTTGCTCAATGTTTTCCATAAGCCTGTCTACATTGTGAGCATTGGCATAGGCATTTGCAATGCCCATAGAAGCCAATTGCTTCGGGTGCTCTTCTACATTCTTCATGACCGTCCTTTCCGTTACTGTGGTCACTGGTGGCCGAGTGCCTACCTTCCTTCAAGGTTTTTTCTGTCCTCCATGTAATAGATTTCATTTTAGGATCAAAACGAATATCCTCCAAGCATGCCACATCGTATTGTTTAGATGTTGTAAAGGGTACAAGCCCCATTTCAACTATGGGCACATGTCCCCCAGTAAGGATGCTGCTGGATGTGGATGGCATGTTCTTTGGATCATTTCGAAAAGGGCTTCGCTCCTGATCTCCACCTGCTACTGCTTATTCATGTTCCTGATTTTGCCCTTCTGTGGGCTCTCCTGTATCCTGGATTCCTAGCTCAGTGTTCAAGGCTTCTTGAGCTATATCCTTTTGGATTTGTGCAATCTTTTCTAAGTTAGCCTCCTCCTTTTTCCTCTTTTCTTCCGCTTCTGCTGTCTTGGCAACTTCTTCTTTTATTTCTCTTTGCTTCTCTTCATTCAAAAGCTTCTTTGCACCTTCTGCTATTTTTCGGGCATTCTCCTCTTTGGCCTTTCTAGCAGTTTCCTCCTCTTTATCATTAGGTTTTGGATTGTGGCTGCTGCTTCCTTTGACTCCAGGGGCCTTTCTTTTCAAACTTTTGCTCAAGGAGGCCATGCTGTAATTATTTCTATACACTTGCTCCTCTTTGTCTACATAGTTTGAATACTCATAATTCACCTTATGAATTGCTTTATGCGCTGCCACCTTTCCTTGAGAGTCATTTCAGTGGAAGCTCACTTCTCCGAAATGAAAGATTTCCAGCTCTTTAACAAAATCTGGAGCACTCTTTACCCCATTGAACTTGTAGCTTCCTACATAGAAAGGTACAGGTGGGAATACCGCTTTCTTTATATCAAATAAATGATTTCCAAAACCATCTAGAAATACTTGCCTAACTACCTCCTTAAGCACTATGTAGTCTGTTGCATACTTGGGCAATAGTAAGGGTGCTTTGGTGCCTCCATACATTCTCAGATCGTACCATCTTCGGTGAAAAAATAATCTCCATACTCTTTTATGGATTCGACAACACCTTCTGACATGCATGGACAATCTTCTAAAAAGATCAATTTATACAGGGGTCTGATGAATTCTTCACATATCAGCTGGTAGTGTTTATGATATTTATGTGCTCCCAAAATCTGGTATGCAACATATATAGTGGCCCTCCCCTCCTTCCATACACAGTTGAGCTTCTCAAACCTGTGTCTAAAGAGTATGCAATCTATCAAAAAAGATGACATGAAAAACTCTGATTTCCTCTGCTTATGGCCTTCCCGAGCTGCCTTGACACATTTGGCCAAGTTCCTAGTAGCTATATCTGCCCAGTTAAAAATCGTTCCCTCCATGGCCACGTAGTACATGAGGGGCAACCAACCAACATTATACATCTTACCATTAGCCCTACCATACAGCTTGCTCAACAATAATGCTATTATACTGAATGGGGTTCTAAGGTGGGCTGTCTCGTATTCTCTTGACTGTTTATGTCTGAAAGTTTTCCCCTCAGCCACCATCTTCTTTGCATTGGCTGTATAATCGAACTTAAGACTTAGGACCCACTCTGTTGTTACACTTATCTCCTTTTCTGGTAAATTGTAGGCCGCTGAAATGAACGCAGGTGCGAAAGATGCCACAGGCTGACCTTTTTCATCATTTGTCATCATTCCCACTGTGTCTATCTTGGGCAACAACCATCCAATAACCTCTGCACAGGGAAAAATCTCCGGCATGGTTGTTATCTTAGTATCTTAGAGCTCCTCAATATGTTCTCATACAGAGCTAGGTCTCCCAAACCAGTTTCTTGCACTTTCCCTTCAACCATCATGGGGTAGATTTGATCCCATTTTAGCTCATGCTCTGTCTCGGTAATTGCCTTAGTGTCTTCATACTCTATTCCAGTCCTTACCGTCGTTGAGACCTCTGCATCTTCTGTGTCAGAATCGTAATCAACAACCTTAAGCTTCTTCCTTTGTTTCTTTGTCAGAATTTTTGCAGTGAGTGGTATCTGTAAAAATAGATTTGTCTTAGCATTCATATTTGAAACAAAGATGATCAATGTAAGCAAAACAACAACATTCGTATATATCACCGCAGCATAAAAACCTAAAGTTTCCTTACTCTGTAGTTTCATCCATTAAAACCAGTAATATAAGGTACGGGTCAGGGTTATGACTATAAAAACTACGCGGGATACGGGCAACCACTGTCGAAAAACCCTTGTGCTTTTCTTCCTTTATCGGCAAAATCCCCACTCAGCCCCAAACACTCTCTTTCACAGGCGCAACAAAGCTTCAAAGAAACAAAAATTAAAATGGCGGCAATGCCCTAGGGTAAAACCAATGCCACAAATCCCACGGTCGATACTTAAGGATTTTCCACCTACGGGCTTTGCATAGAAAGAGGAAACCGCAACCCATACCAACGCCCACGCTTGAGTGACCGATTGACTTCATACCGGCACAATGCTCGGCTTCTTGAGAATTCATCGCTAACCTAGCCGACTGGGCAAAAAACGCCTCTAAACATGCATAAGGCTTGGGTTACTACTAGGGCAAACATCAACTATGACAACCCGACCTTAAGAAAAGGGGAACTAAAACCCCCTTATATACCCGACCAAAAACCTAACCCACCATCGACGACGAACAACTTACAAACTTTAACAAATCATTCAATGGAAAACAAAGGCGCTAGAAACCTACCTGTCTGGTTAGAAAAACGCCATGCGACTGAGAATGACAAACGAGCACAAGCCACGTGAGCTCCACTGAAGAATCTGCACAGTAAGCTTCGAACGAAAAATGATCTCCAAAATCAAATGACTCTGTAAAAAACCAATGGTGAAAAACTTCGAAATGGGCAAATAAACAGGCTTTTCGGGCTTAAAAACTTTTAATTTACTTGCACGTGTGAAACCCCAAAGACCGTTGGCGCCAACCAATCGCGGGCCAGAGAACATAAGTTATCACAACCAATGCCCCGACACGGCGGTCGAACACCCTAGTCCATCCGCAACAGCGACTATCAAATCACCACCCCCCCATAATCTCCTTGCAGCTTGGCGGCAACAATCACATCGGGAAGAACACAAAGATGTATCCATAATAGCGGCTCTAAACTCAAAACAACTTCCGCGATGGTGGGTCCTACCACAATCGGCTATTTACCATACAACACCTCCGCTGTGGGGGCAACGCATCGTGAAAGACTTCTGCGATAAACCAGCACAAACGGCCGCCGTAGCGGCTCATACTAGGGGAAACATTCGTCGTAGCGGCTCCTAGGGACAAATTCGAAAGACGAAAACAAAAGCTTGCTGCCGTAGCGGACGCAACTCAAAAAGCTCTCCAACATAGGGGGAGTAAACGGACATCGGCGCACAACACAGAATGACACCCGCTATAGCAGCCCGATCATGGAGATTCTTCCGCTACAATGACGGTGAAACAAAGAAAATGCCCGCCATAGCGGCTCGCAATTTGAGAATGGTCTGCCGTAGCGGCTTGAAAACAAAAAAGAGGCCGTTGTAGCGGCTTCGCTGCCGCAGATCAAAATTTAACTTTCTTCCTTGGTGGAAATCAAAACTTTTGGAAACTTTATGATGGACAGGAAAATCAAACTGACAATCAAAGCAAAGGCAAACTAAGATCTTCAAAGGGGGGCCAAAAAATATCTTCAAATTTTTTTTTTTCAGAATTGTTGCAGCGGCAACAGGAGGTCAAATCAACTCGCCCTAAGAGGGCACATCTTCCTATGACACAGAACCTAGATTTAAGGATTTTCAATTTTGACCCCATCATTGCTGCATGGGAATTCTAGGGCATTAGATTTTTGGCAGTTCTATCCACAGTTTCAGAAGAAGAATACATTTCCTCAAATCGCCTTGGGGAGGCGCACCTTTTCCTTAGATCAGAATTGCAAGATTCATAAGTTGAAAAATTAGGGTTTCTTTGTTAAACCCTAGGTTAGCTCATTTTAGAAGAACATTGAAGCTAGCACTTGGAATGAGCATCTCAATTGGTAAGTCCTATAATCTTTGTTTCCATTTTAGGTTCTCATATTGTTAAGATTGTCAAGATGTCAAACAACACCAAGCTTGAGGATAAGCTTGAAGGGGCTGATAACTTCCGAGCATGGAAGTATAGAGTACTGCTCATTCTAGAAGAGAATGACTTGGAGAACTATGTCAAGGAAGTGATTGCAGAGCCAGAGGGAGAAGAAGACCAAGCAAGGAAGATACAAGAAGAACATGGTTAGGGCTAAGAGGATCATTGCCGATAGGGCTAAGAGGGTCATTGCCGATTCCATCAAGGATCACTTGATTCCTCATGTTTCATCCTTGAAGACACCTAAGGAAATGTTTGATGCTCTAACCAAGCTATATGAAGGAAATAACATCAATCGAAAGGTGACCTTGAGAACTTAACTCAAGAATGTGAGGAGGCCGAATTCAAAGACCGTCCAATCTTACTTCACAAGGGTCTCTCAAATCAAGGAACAACTCGAAGCCATTGAAGATACTGTTGAAGAAGCCGAAATAGTGATAACCACCTTGAATGGTCTCCATAGGTCATGGGAGTCATTTATTTAAGGAATACGTTCCAAAAGAAAGCTAACCAAGTTTAGCAGACTATGGGAAGAATGCACTTAAGAAGAGGCTACATTGATAGCAAGATGGGCGAAGATGATCAAGCTCTAGCAGTAAATACGAAGAAAGAGAAGTTTAAGAAGGTAAATCATTCTCACAAGAAACCGAAGAAGTTTCATAAGGCTCACAGGTCCCAGAAAGATTACTATTTGGTTAGATGCCACTCTTGTTAGAAGATGGGAGACATTGCAAGAAATTTCCCAAATGCAAAAGATTAAGACAAGAAAGGAAAGAAGAAGAGGTATCATGCTCATGCTGCCGAAGATGATGAACATGCTTAAAAGAAAACAAGAGAAGATTGTTTGAGTGAAGAAGAATATGTTTTGATTTCCACTCTTACAGGAGCTATCACTCATGGGAGTGATACTTGGCTTGTTGATAGTGGTGCTTCTAAGTACATGACATGATTCAAAGATTCCCTCTCTAACTTGACAGAGAAGGATTCACCTCATAAGGTGAAACTTGGAGATGATTATCAATATCCCATAAAGGGGTAGGAGAAGCTTTGTACAAACTAGACTTTGATAAATGTATGAAGATGAGAGATATCTTGTATATACCAGGATTGAAGAAGAATCCCCTTTCCATATCAACACTAGAAGAGAAAGGATTCAGAGTTGCTTTTGTTAATGGCCAAGTTCTTATGTGGCCAAAAGGAAAGACGATTGATGATACAACTATGATTGGAGAACAAGATGGAGTTTTGTACAAATTGAAGGGTCAAGAAGAACAAGCTATGATACAGAACACAATGAACCTGTGTGAACTTTGGCATAGACGATTTGCCTATATCCAGTACAAAGGCTTGCTAGTGATAAGCAAGATGGTGACAGGCCTACCAAAGATCCAGGAAGACCACGATGGAGAATGCAAAAGATGCACTCATGGCAAGAATGTGAAGAGTCCATTTCCAAGCAGTGACAACAAGGCGATGGGAATATTGGACATTATATACTCATATATATGCAGACCAATGTCATCAAACTCACCAAGCAAGTATGCATATTATGTTTCTTTTATTGATGACTATTCTTGTAAAACTTGGATTTACTTTTTGAAAACTAAAGATGAAATGTTTAGCAAATTCAAAGATTTCAAAGCCCTTGTGGAAAACCACACCGAAAAGAAGATAAAGACTTTGAGATCAGATAATGGCGAGGAATACATATAAGAAGACTTCAAAAGACTATGGATAGAAGCTGGTATTAAGAGGAAGATGAGCACTCTCTATAATCCTCAATAGAATGGCTCTCTATAATCCTCAACGGAATGGCACAACAGAATGAAAGAATTGAACGATAATGGAAGCAGTGAAAGTGATGATCTATGACCAGGATCTACTGATGCACTTATGGGCCGAAGTAACTAGAACAACAATATATGTGCAGAATAGAACATCTCACCGAGTACTTGGGAACAAGACACCATAAGAAATGTTTATAGGAGAGAAACCAGAGGTTAGCCACTTGAGGATATTTGGTTGTCTAGTATATGTACATGTTCCCAAGGACAAGAGAACAAAGTTGGATCCTTCAGGCAAGAAGGGCATATTTGTTGGGTACAGTGAAACATCGAAGGCATTTCAAATCTATATTTCAGGCTACAAGCAAATTGAGACGAGTAGAGATGTCACCTTCGATGAGGATGTAGCCTTCAGCGGATCACGACAGATTCGTTCCAAAGAAGTTTGCGAGGAGTCTGAAGCTCCTAGAGTGAAGGTCCCAAAAGAAGATATGGTTCCAGAAGATCAAACTCCCAAAAGATCATGACATGGTAGAACCACAAAGACCTTGGAGAGGTGAATACACACAAGAGAAGACCAACTTGGGTACGAAAGGCTATTCAAGATGCAGAGAAATATTGTGCTCCAAATGGGACTTTTAGAGAAAGTAAGAGATCTCGACCATATTCCAACTGTGTGGCTTTACTATTTGATATCATTGATGCAAAACCTTTTAGTTATGAAGGAGTCGCTGAGAAGAAAGTATGGAAGGAAGTGATGATCGAAGAGTACCAGTCGATCATGAAGAATGATGTTTGAGATGTGGTTCCGAGACCAGAAGGGAAGTCAGTAGTTCTTCCAAATGGATCTACAAAATAAAGCATGCAGTAGAAGATAAAGACTTTGAGATCAGATAATGGCAAGGAATACATATCAGAAGACTTCAAAAGACTATGCAAAGAAGCTGGGATTAAGAGGGAGATGAGCACTCCCTATAATCCTCAACAGGATGGCGTAGCAGAAAGAATCGAACGATAATGGAAGTAGTGAAAGCGATGATCTATGACCAGGACTTACCAATGCACTTATAGGCTGAAGCAGCTAGAACAACAGTATATGTGCAGAATAGAACATCTCATCGAGTACTTGGGAACAAGACACCAGAAGAAATATTTATAGGAGAGAAACCAGAGGTTAGCCACTTGAGGATATTTGGCTGTCCAATATATGTACATGTTCCCAACGACAAGAAAATAAGGTTGGATCCTTCAACCAAGAAGGGCATATTTGTTGGGTACAGTGAAACATCGAAGGCATTTAGAATCTATATTCCAGGCTACAAGCAAATTGAGACGAGTAGAGATGTCACCTTTGATGAGGATGTAGCCTTCAGCGGATCAAGGCAAATTCGTTCTGAAGAAGTTTACGAGGAGTCTGAAGCTCGTAGAGTGACGTTCCCAAAAGAAAATATGGTTCCAGAAGGTCAGACTCCAAAAGATCATGACATGGTATAACCACAGAGACCTGTAGATCCACCTCGAGAGGTGAATACACACAAGAGAAGACCAACTTGGGCACGAGAGGCTATTCAAGATGCAGAGAAATATTGTGCTCCAGATGCAACTTCCAGAGAAAGCAATAGACCTCGACCATATTCCAGCTATGTGGCTTTACTATTTGATATCATTGATGCAAAGCCTTTCAATTATGAAGGAGCAGTTGAGAAGAAAGTATGGAAGGAAGCGATGATTGAAGAGTACCAGTCGATCATGAAGAATGATGTTTGGGATGTGGTTCTGAGACGAGAAGGGAAGTCAGTAGTTCTCCCAAATGGATCTACAAAATAAAGCATGCCATAGAAGATAAAGACTTCAAGGTCAGATAATGGCGAGGAATACATATCATAAGACTTCAAAAGACTATGCAAAGAAGCTGGGATTAAGAGGGAGATGAGTACTCCCTATAATCCTCATCAAAATGGCGTAGCGGAAAGAAAGAATCAAACGATAATGGAAGCAGTGAAAGCGATGATCTATGACCAGGATCTACCGTTGCACTTATGGGCCGAAGCAGCTAGAACAACAGTATATGTGCATAATAGAACATCTCACCGAGTACTTGGGAACAAGACACTAGAAGAAATGTTTATAGGAGAGAAAGCAGAGGTTAGCCACTTGAGGATATTTGGCTGTCCAGTATATGTACATGTTCCCAAGGACAAGAGAACAAAGTTGGATCCTTCAGGCAAGAAGGGCATATTTGTTGGGTACAGTGAAACATTGAAGGCATTTCGAATCTATATTCCAGGCTACAAGCAAATTAAGACGAGTAGAGACGTCACCTTCGATGAGGATGTAGCCTTCATCGGATCAAGGCAGATTCGTTCCAAAGAAGTTTACGAGGAGTCTGAAGCTCCTAGAGTGAGGGTCCCAAAAGAAGATATGGTTCCAAAAGATCATGACATGGTAGAACCACAGAGACCTTGGAGAGGAATACACACAAGAGAAGACCAACTTGGGCACGAGAGGCTATTCAAAATGCAGAGAAATATTGTGCTCTAGATGGGACTTCTAGAGAAAGCAAGAGACCTCGACCATATTCCAGCTATGTGTCTTTACTATGTGATATCATTGATGCAAAGCCTTTCAGTTATGAAAAAGCAATCGAGAAGAAAGTATGGAACGAAGCGATGATCGAAGAGTACCAGTCGATCATGAAGAATGATGTTTGGGATGTGGTTTCGAGACTAGAAGGGAAGTCGGTAGCTCTTCCAAATGGATCTCCAAAATAAAGCATGCGGTAGACGACAATGTTGAAAAATACAAGGCAAGATTTGTGGCTCATGGCTTCTCCCAGAAAGAAGGAATTGATTACGAAGAAATTTTTTCTTCTGTAGGAAGCTACACTTCGATTAGAGCTGTACTTGCGATAACTGTAGTGATGAAGTGGAAGGTATACCAAATGGACGTGAAGACAACCTTTCTGAATGGTGTAGTAGAGGAAGAAGTGTATGTGGCAAAGCCGTTGGGATTTGAGACACATGACAGGCAGACACATGTGTGGAAGATGAAGAAGGCCTTTTACGGATTAAAGTAGACACCCAAGACGTGGTACCACAAGATTTATAGTTTTCTGACGAGCTTGGGCTTTACCGAAGGTAAAGCAGATTCCAACCTTTACAACAAGGTTGAGAATGGGAGACCAGTGATATTGCTACTATATGTAAATGATTTGTTTCTAATAGGGGATGAGGAGCTCATTGTAGAAACTGAGAGGAAGCTTGTCGCAGAGTTCGAGATGAAAGACCTCGATATGATGCACTACTTTTTAGGTTTAGAGGTGTGGCAGAGTTTAGATGAGATTTTATTGAGTCAAGGAAAATATGATGTGAAGATCTTGAAGAAATTCAAGATGATGGATTGTAAGGCCATGGCTACATCGATGGCATCGAACTTGAAGTTGCTATGTGATACTTCTTCAGAGACAATGGATACCACAATATATAGACAGATGATTGGTTCGTTGATGTACTTGACGAACATGAGGCCATATATATAGGAAGAAGAGGCCATATGGAGAGAGAGAGAGAGAGAAGAGCAAGTTCGCTTGGGAGAAGAGTAGCTGCATTGAAGACATCTTATTCTTGGGGTTTCTTATCTTATCTATATTCAGGATATTTGTGTGGAAGAGATTTAGCTCTTCATTGTATTAGATTGACATTGTACTTACTTACGAATCTATATTGAAGAAGTTGCTGGGTTTTCTTCCCTTTAAGGGTTTCCCAGAGGAGAAACTTGTCTCTTTTATGTTGTGCTTGTCTTTCTTTCAGTGATCCTATTGCTTATTATTGTGATATAGTAGAATTGTTTAAAGATCTAATATAACTACTATTCAAGTGCAAATTCTAACCCCTAAGAAACCACTTTTGTTATATGCAACAAAAGTAAATGTGCCCCAATCTATGGCAAAACGAGATGGTGGTTCACGTCGTTGGACATGCAATGTTTGTGGCCATCCTTGGGTTGGGAGTTACAGTCAGTTTAAGCAACACCTTTTGGGCATAGGTGGAAAAGCGGTTAATGTATGCACAAAATTAAACATGTAGCAAAGATCTGACCTTTTGAGGTTGCAAATGGTTGCGGAAGCAAAGGGCACCTTCTCTAGCCAAAATGTCATGCCTCGTGCTAATGACAAAGTGGAGGTAGCTTCTAATTCCAAAAGGAAATCTAGAAGTAAAACATGCCACCCTTATGCCTCCACCATCTCTTGCTACAACATCATCCACAAAGAAGGGCTCTACTTCTCGTTCTTGTACAAAAGGACCAACTATTATAGGGATGTATAGTAGGTAGGTTGAATTGTAATGATGCAAATGATGCCATTGGCAAATTCCTTTTTGCCAATGGACTTCCATTCCATGTTAGTTGCTCTCCTTATTATAAGGAGATGGTCCAGGCAATTGCAGCATCGAGATCTTCGTATGTGCCACCAGGTGAACATAAGTTGAGGACACTGATTTTAGACAGGCAAGTGTCCAATATCACTATGCAGAAAGAAAAATGAGATTGGCATGGGTGAGGGAAGGTTTCCCCATTGTTATGGATGGGTGGACAAACATTGCTAAACGTACACTTATCAACATCATAGTTACATGCATAGATGGGCCTTTCTTTCTTAGAGCTATTGATTGTTCTGGAAAGCACAAAGATGCAACTTTACAATTTGAGCTTGTTCGAGATGCTATAGAGTAGGTTGGTCCTACCAATGTTGTGCAGGTTGTGATAGATGCAACAACAGTGTGCAAATCAATTGTGTTACTAGTTCAAAGCAGATACAAGCATATTTTTTGGACCCCTTGTTGTGTGCATGCACCCAACAATGCAATTGAAGACATTGGCAAAATTCAGTGGGTATCCTCCTTGGTGTCAACTATGAGAGATGCGCAAATGTTTATTTGCAACCACCACACCTCCTTAGCCATGTACTTGACTCACTCAAAGAAGGAATTCCTCAATCCCACACACACTGGATATGCTAGCTATTATCTCTTATTGGAGAGGATGTTGGAGGTGCAACTAGTATTGCAGGCCATGCTTGTGACTTTGGATTGGAACAGGTGGACTAAATCCAAGACACATGAGGGGAAGAAGACCGACTTCAAGGATTGTATAATGATTGGTGGACAAATTACAATTATTTGGTGTATTTCTTGTGCCCTCTAGTTGAGGTCATTCGCTATGGGAACTCGAATTGTCCTAGCCTTGGAGAAATCTACGAGATTTTTGATAGTATGTTGGGTCCAGTAAGGGAGGCCATTCGTGAGAAAGAGCCATCCCTAGAGTTTTATACGACCCAGATTCGACCCATTATTCGACTTAGGTGGAATTGAATGACCACACCTTTGCACATGGAAGCATATGCACTTAACCCAAAATGGTATATTAACAGGCCTAATAGAATTCCCCCCATTGATGATCCAAACATCAAGAGGGGATTTTGAGCTGCCATTACAAAGATGTATGATGAAGATGAGTAAAAAAAAATTCGAAGACAATGGTTTCATTTTGCATGTCTCAATGGTCCCTTCAACAACTGTGATGCAAAGGAAGATCTTAAGGACTTAGGCCAAGAAGACCCCATTGGTTGGTGGAGGATGCATGGGGATGACGTTCCAGAGATCCAATATCTTGCTACTCGCTTATTGTCTCAGATTGCTAGTTCCTTTGCTATAGAGAAGAATTGGTCTACACATAGCTTCATCCACTCTATCAAGAGGAATATACTTACCCTTAACAGTGCAGAGAAGCTAATTGTAGTGCACAATGCCCTATTTCTTTCACATAGGAAGACACCAAAGTATCAGATGGGACCGACAACACGATGGGATGTGAATCTAGAGGATGATGCACAGATAGATGAGGAGGAGAGACTGGATGCCACATAGTTTGTTTAGTGTGCCATTGGTCACTGCTGAGGCTGACACTAAGAGTGACTCTGACTTAGATGGTGATACTCCCATAGATGGTGACTTCATGCAACAGATGCATCAGGAGGACCAGTACATGGATCTATTTCCATGATGCTCTTTTGATGATTTCCTTTTGCTACTTTTAGTTTTATTTATTGTCATTGATGAGCTTAGACCAAGTCTTTAGACTTTGACTCATCACTCTTTTGGTCTATACTATTATTTTGAGTAATTTTAATTTGCTATATACTTTAAGACTTCAGTATTTCTAAATTCTAATTTTCTAATTAGTTTTTAGTCTTCAGGTGTTTACTGTTTACAATTTATGTGACATGTCTATGATTCATATTTTTTATTTATGATTTATCTACTATTTATGTCTATGATTCAAAGTTATTATGGAAGATGTGCATGTATTTAAGATTTATAATAGCCATCATGAAGTGAATATCATATTTACATTGCACAATGGTGAATTTCAATTTAGTATGTAAATGATGATGGGATGAGGAATTGATATGTTCATATGGTGGGATTCATATTTGTTTTATTATTTTTTAATAATTTTAGAGATGAGGCCCCCTATGTTAGGGACCTTGATGCCCCCCCTGTCCCCTTGCTCCCCAAAATACCCCAAAATTTGAGGGTGTCTCTACACGTCCCAAATGTGTGTTTCCTCTCTCTCGCGTCATGAAAACTTGGTGGAACATTGGTTCATTAACTCTACTCTAAAGCCCTTATCTTCTATTACCAATACTGAAGGCAAATTCTTCTTGAGATCTAGAACAAACAACACATCATATGGACTTGCCATTATCACCAAGCTCAACTTGAACTCTTGAGACGTCCTCTTTTAGACTTGAAAGTGAATCCCGGGTTAACATCATATGCCTAGATGCTCCGCTGTCCACATACCAAGTGTTCCTCAACATTGTGTTGGTAGAAAGGCAAGATACCATCGAGAAATCCTTCTTGAACCTGGAGGCAAATTTGTTCATATGAGTTTTAGCCGAGGATGCTACTTAATTCATCATTACCAAGCTCAACTTGAACTCTTGAGACATGCTCTTTAAGATTTGAAAATAACTCTCAAACTGATGTCATATGCATATATGCTCCACTGTCCACATACCGAGTGTTCCTTGAAATCGTGTTGGTAGAAAGGCAAGATACCATCAAGAAGTACTTTTTAAACTTGGAGGCAAACTTGTTCATCTAAGTTTCTCCCTTTACCCTTCTTTGGACACTGTGATGCATAATGGCTATGCTTATGACATATGAAGCACTTGATTTTACTCAAGTCCTTTCTTGGCTGTGAGTTTGACCCCTCACTCTTTACCTTACCCTTGCCAAGTCCTTTACCTCTTCCCTTCCAAGTTTGACCAAATAGGTCATGGTCACTATCACATCCTTTCTTGCAAGCCTATCTCTCCATTCGAGTCTTCTCTTGGATATAGTCATCCCATAGTCTTTTCCATAAGGGAGGATTCTCCTAAGCACAAACACCCTGGATGTTTCCCATTGAGATGAGAACCCATTCAGTGCCGGATTCACTAACTCTTTCTCTTCATCCTTCTCCCCAACTATTGCAAGTTGATCACGAATCTGCGAGACCTCCATAAGGTAACTGGTAATTGTGTTTGCTTTGGTCATCTGAGTTTGGTATGCAATATCATCTTCCTGTTTATGTTCTTTCTTTGGTAAAAGGATAACGAGGGCGTCAAACATCTCCTTCACCATCTTCTTCTCAGATATATGAGGGATCAAATGATCCTTATAGCATCCATGATCATCCATTTGGTTTTCATTTCTTTCTTCTTGTGAATGGCCAAATCTTGTAGATCCGTCGACGGAGTCACTACATCCTTGATGATATCCTAGACATCATTCTTGTCTTAGACAAGAGTTACCCTTACTTTCCATTATGGTAAATTCTAGGCCCTGCCAATATGTCCTCAAAATTGAGGTTAGCTAATGCCATCTTTGAGCTCTAACATAGACTCCCAAATTTGATAAATAGTACCTTTGAAACCCTCTAACTGTTGGTCTTGGTTCTCGACAATTGGTTGCAGCAGTTTTTTTCGACAATTGATGTACTGTCGTAAACTTTTTAGATCCTCTCCACCATAGAAGCTTTGGTACCATGTGAAAATTCGATACCCTAGGTGATTGTTGTCCTTATGTTTTTAACTAAACAAGGCTATTATTTAATTGCATAAAATTAAATTCTTCACATAACAACAATCACACATATAGTTGGAAAGTAAATAATGGAAGCCTAACCATAATACACAAGTAATTACTCCTCCAAATCAACTTTTCTTTAAGCAATCAAATCTTACAAGTAAGCCTCCATAAGTTGTCAAACTAATAGCTATATGATACACCCAAAAAATAGATTTGCACAACTATTGAGAAAATCCACCTATTGAAAATGAGAAAAACTGCCCGTTGCCTATTGACCTGCTATACGGCCTTGTCCTTTCGACTATGCAGACTATTCCATACGATTGTACATCATTCGTACGACTGTATAGACATGTGCATATGGAATTCATACATTGTATAAACTCATCTATATGGACTTTGCTTGTTGTTTTTTGTTTGCTTTCTAACCATAGCTCCTCTTTTGTGTTCTAAATTTGCTCAATTGATGAACCAAGTCACTCCCAAACAAAAAATTGTCTGTGTGTTTGTATGCAATAGACCCTCTATCTTGACCTGCTTTTATACATGAGTTGTAACTCTAATCTCTCAGTGAGATGTACGATTGAGAGTAGTCTGAATCACTAATGTATAAAAACACACTTTAAAGATTCAACAACAAAACATAAGACTTTCACTTTATTCATGAAGTTAATTACAAAATAGAATCAACTTGAACTACTTCTGGCATGTTCAGACTCAACTCGTGCGGAAGTTCTTGTCTGAGCTATTGAAATTTCAGTTACGTTAGGGTTTGAGGTAGAAAAATAAAATATTTGTACTTTAATGCAAAAAATAAAATCTAAATCAATGTTGGATACAAAATAGTACAACTGTAACACAATTAAAACATAATTTTCATCTCTTTCAACTTTAACAATCCTTAGTGATCATTGTGTTAAAGTTCATCCTTGAGATGCAATGTACAAGAAAAATAAATAGTAGCAACAATACTATAAAAATACAAATTAACGAGCCAGACTTTAAATAGTAAAAAAAGAAAGCATAGTGTGTTTAGGCCTTCCATGTACTCATATATTCTTTTTAGCTTAGAATTTGTCTTTTGAAGACAAATCACCAATGGAACGTAGGACAACCTGAGAGAGAGAATGGAGTACTGTGGGTTTAGTCAAGTACAGTAGCAGTCTAGGTAACTTAGTCAACAAAGTTTGGAAAGCCCAATTAAAATTGTAGTAGACCTAGTAACAACTGTCCAAAAGATAAAGATGACAGTCTACACATAAACAAGAGTTCAGTTTGCAGCCCATGCACAACCCATAGCTTTCTTTATAACTCAACACACTCAACAGTGCAACAGAGATCCAAACCACTCAAACAATGTTAGGGTTTCTTCTAGCAGCCCCAAACAACTCACAACCTGCTCAAGTAAGTTCAGACAGGTCACGGTTTACCTAGGCAACACCAAACATGGTCACGGTTCAGTTTTGCAGCTCCAAAAATGTCACGGTACAAGTTTACAACCTATAAAGAGGTCATGGTTCATGTTTGACAGCTTCAAATCTGGGTAGTTAACAAGGGTCACAACCTTAGTCTACCAGCAGTAAGAGGTCACGGTTTGCTCAAAATAACAGCACGAGGGTACAACCCAACTCAAGAGGTCACAAGACAGTCACAGCCTAGCCCTAAGGGCATCAAACAGTCGCAACCCAACAAATTGTAATCAAGACAATCATGACCCAACCCTAAGGGCATTAAACAGTCATGATCCAACAGAATGTCATCAAGACAAACACAACCCATCCCTAAGGGCATCAAACAGCTCACGACCTAGGCTTAATGAGCAGCACACAGTCATGACCTAGGCTAACGGAGGTCAACAAGGTCACATCCCAATCCACAAAGAGTCATAGAAGCAATAAGAGGGCGACAACTCAAACCAACAATGAAAACCCTAGATGTCAAGCCAATGTAGCAACAGTAATTCTTAGGAAAGTCCCTTGAATCAGATCTCTAGTCTTCTCTTGTCAAGACACTCACCAAATGAAGTTTAAGGCTTGAATTTATAATCTTAACACATCTTCTAGAAGGATCCACTTTCTCGCCCTACCTTTTAGGAGAGTTACAAAAAATAAACAAAAGATAATATTATGTTGACTTAGGATATCGTACCAATGGTCAAGTGGTCATATAAAATAAAACCAATAAATTTAAGTCATCAAAGCAAAGGGTCAAGGTACCACAACCAAGATGGGCGTTAGGACCAATAGGTAAACATAAGACCAAGAGTCAACAAGAGGGGTCACATCAAGGTGGGAAAATTACCCCTTCACTCACAAGACCAAGGTGTGCCATCAAGGTGGGGAAATAACCCTTTTATCCATTAAACCAAGGTGGGGAAACAAGACCAAGGAATTTAATCTTTCTCTCTCAAGGTATATTGTCCACACGTGTTCCATACAATAACTATGAGTTCTATCATCACCGTATAAGGAAGGTCCAAACTGGATGATGTGATCCTTTGGTCTTCCACATTGCTCCTAAAGGCCAAGTGCTACTTGTTAGAATTTTATCATTTAATCAATATGATCTAGGATCTTATCTGAGAGAATAACATGCACAACAATAATCACAAGAGACAAGAGACACAAAGAATTTTCCTTGGAGAAACCATAAAGGAGAAAACCCCACAACTTTCTCAAAGATAGAATGAGCACCAACAACAAAAGTAAAACCCAAAGATACAAAGATGATCTCCGACAGTTGTTCTCTCTCTCACTTGTGCGAGCTCCTCCTCTCTCACTCATGCGCTGTTGTTGAGTGAGTGTGTGTTTCAAATAGAGAGTCTCACTCTCTATTTATACTTGTTTTCCACTTGACAATTACTCTATAGGGCCAACCTCACTAGGAGAGTCTAATAACCCTAATACAACTCAATTGTGGGAACTATTGCCCCGACTTACAACGGAGGGTTAACCTCAACTCAATTGTGCAGACTATTGCCCCAACTTACAACGGAGGGTTAACCTCAATGACTTTTCATGACTTTATTATATTAATGACTCTCCCGATCGGAGGAACAAACATCTCCGTTGGGGTACAATGAAATACAATAAGAAATATACAAGTGAATACATTCCGAAGTAACAAATACATCAACACTCCCTCTTAACTAGGAAGGTATTCTCTTGACACAGTTCATCAGCACAAGTCTTCATTACTGGATCATCCTCAAAGATGGATCATTATCAAAGTTGGATCATCATCATCACTGCTCCCGCTATCTCGAGCAAATGGTGCTATCTCTCAATTCTACTCATAATAGGAAGCTCTACAGAGCCAACCCTTTTTCATGCTGGATGTAGGTCTTAGCACTTATATTTGACCATGGGAGGCCCAGCCTGCCACCATGTTGGAAAGGCCCAACACTTACATCTGACCATGGGGGCCCAGCCTGCCACCATGTCAGAAAGGCCCAACACTTACATCTGACCATGGGAGGCCCAACCTGCCACCATGTCAGAAAGGCCCAACACTTACATCTGACCATGGGAGGCCTATCCTGCCACCATGTTAGAAAGGTTCAATACTTACATCCACCGACATGGTAGGACACACCTACTACCATCCGGGGAAAGGCTCCACACTTACATCTGACCATGGGAGGCCCAGCCTGCCACCATGTCAGAAAGGCTCAGCACTTACATTTGACCATGGGAGGTCCAGCCTGCCACCATGTCAGAAAGGCTCAGCACTTACATCTGACCATGGGAGGCCAAGCCTGCCACCATGTCAGAAAGGCTCAGCACTTACATCTGACCATGGAAAACACAACCTACCACCATGTCAGAAAGGCTCTCGGACTCATCACTTCCCCTTGGAAGGAACCTCGATCTGAAGAACACCGAGCTTCTCTTTGAAGTACTCAAACTTCACTCTGGCCATTTCTAGCATAGAATCACATCAGGACTGATTACGCCCAAGGATAACCTGCGAGCTTCGCCAGGACTGATTACATCCGAGGACAACCTACAGGATTGATTACGTCTAAGTAACCTTTGAGCTTCGCCTGGATTTTAGCTCAAACAACCTGTCTCACTGGCTATGCTAGAACTCCTCTCTCCCTCTTTTGAGAGATCTCGATCTGAATCACATACTAGAGCTTCACTGCTCCTCTCTTGGCTGTACTCAGCGCCATGCAGGACTGCATCCTTCCAAACTTGTAGCCCATACTCAACTGTACCCTTCAGGTACCTCTCTGCATGCTTTGCAACCATGTGAGCATGTCTCAGATCCGTCAGGAACTGGCTCAGATTGTTCATAGAAAAGCATATGCCTAGTCTCATATTCGTCAGGAACATCAATGAACAAAACATCTGACGATACATTGTGGCATCAATTGTCTCTGATGAAGCATCACTCAATAGCTCCAAGTTCGATGCCATAGGTGTGGCCATGGCCTTGCAATCCATCCCGAACCTCTTCAAGATATCCATTGCATACTTTCCTTGTCCAAGGGAGATTCCATCCGCACTCTGCCACACCTCCATGCCTAGAAAGTAATGCATCATACCCAAGTCCTTCATCTCAAACTCGGCAGCAAGTCTCCTTCTTGCATCTTTAATGAATTCCTCTTTTCCTGTCAGGAATAGGTCATCGACATATAACAGGAGCATCACTGGTCTTCCGCCTTCAACCTTGAGGCAAAGGTTGGAATCCGCTTTACTCTCAGTAAATCCTAGAGCCATCAACATTTTGTCCATCCTATCGTACCATGTCAAACCTCAGAATCTTCTGTAGTCACTCCCTCTGAAGCGGAGCATCATTCTACCTCTGCCTTTCGTACTCTATGTATTGAAAAATTTTGCACTGGAGTGACAAGTGGCTTCCTCTGCTACTAATATTCTATGTATCCATCTAGAGTCACTGGATACCAAGATCCTCTATCGGCTTTCATCTTCAACCTTGTTGCAAAGGTTAAGATCTTCATCACTCTAGGTGATCTTCAAGCTCCTCATGTAGGTGTTATCCTATGGGTGCCTTCTGAGCTCATATAAGGCCTTCTTTAATTTGCACACATGAGTTTGCCTGTCATGTGACTCAACTCCTAGTGGCTGCAAATGTCTCTTCGTAGTCTATGCCTTCTTTATGTGAGAAGCTTTGTGCTACGAATCTTGCCTTGTATCCCACGATGTCGCCATCTACTGCATGCTGGATCTTGTAGATCCATATGGAAGACACTACGGACTTCCCTTCAGGTCTCGATACCGCATCCTAGACATCATTCTTCTTGAACTGGTGTTTTCCTTCCCTTTCTTCTTGGCTACTTCTTCATAGCTGGAAGGCTCTGCATCAATGATGTCGCTCAATAGTGTCACATAACTAGAGTGTGTCCGAGGCCTCTTGAAGTCTCGTCATACCATTCTTCATTTTGGATTATTTCTTGAACTGTCGTCACTTGTTCTTCGGAACAAGTCTCATCCTTCTTTTCTTGTAGGTGATTGTACGTGATCTTTCCTACAAGTCAAATGCACCAGTTGTATTGTTAGAAACATTTCATAAGGCATATTCACAATGGCAAATTCTTATGCATAAAGATATAATCATGCAACTATTTTAGCCAATACAACATTCATCCATATCTGGCATACACAGAAACTTTCCAGATGCCTTCCATCTCTACCATAACATTATTGAGATTGTGCACTAATCCCAATACGTCAGCAAAGAGGTTTCATCCTAGATAATAAGTAGCAATGGAGTGTTGTATAGCACTATAGGCTACTTACCCATAACATGCATAGTAGTATATTGTTCATTAATGCAGAAATTCTATCATGCATAATACATTTCACAACTATACATTGCCATATAAACAACTAGATATATAGGAAAAGATAATTCAAATACTTATCTTTATTTGTTTCGTGGGTAGACTCCTTCTTGAGCCTTCAGCTTCATCATCTTCTTATCCAAATGCTAAGATGGATAAGAGGTTATTCAAGAATTGAGTCCTTCATATTCCTCATCGCTTGAGGGATCTTGAGAGCTTGATCTTTAGTTGCTCCCATCTTCTCTTCTCTTATTATGAGTCGAGCTTCTTCTTGTGTGCACTCTTCCCAGAGTCTGCTGAAGGTAATCACTTCCTTCTGTCACACATTCCTCGAATGAATGAATCCCATGATCTTGGGAGGCCATTCAAGGTGGTTATAACAATATCTTATTATTCTTCGATTGCTTCGTCATAGCATCGAACACTTCCTTTTGGTGTCTTCAAGGATGACACATGAGGGATGAGATGATCTTTAATAGAATCTGCAATGATTCTCTTGGCTCTATCCTTAGCCTCATCTCCCTCTGGCTCTTAGAACTTCTTTACTGAAATACTGATCTAAGTCAATTTCTTCAAGGATCACAAAGTTCCTATACTTCCATACTTGGAAGTTGTCAGCTTCAACAAGCTTGTCATTAAGCTGGTGTGATTAGTTATTTTGAAATGAGAACCTCGAATGTAATTAACAAAAATTTAGATCTTACCGATTTGAGGTGTTCATCCTGGTTCTAGAGCTGGTTGATCTAGGGTTTGTTAGAGAAATCCTAATTTTAAAAACTTGGAATTTCAAACTTCTGATTGGATAGAAAGATGGTTCTCTTTAAGGCGAGCTATCCAATGTACTCCTTTTTTGAAAATGGTGGAGGGAAGCTCCCAAAACAGGAAGCCCTAGTTTTCCAATTTCTTTTGCAGAAATGCCTAATATTGTTTCTGCAGTATCTCTGAAATTACTGCTCCTATGTGTCTAAAACTTCGCACTGAGGTAGCCTTGCCTGTCCTCTTTCTAACACCGCAGGTTGGAGGAGAATTGGTTTCACCAATTGGGACTTATGCACGTTTTTCCAAGGTGACTTATTTCAGGACTGTTCAAAATAGCGAACTTGTACAGACTGCCATGTGTCACTGTTTCACCTTCGGGGTCTGAAACATTTACCACAGAAAGTACACTCTATGCCCTATCTGCAACATCTTGCGAAATTTCATTTGGACCTTCCTATCCCGAGATATAGCAAATCTCCCTAGGTCACCTGTTTATGACTATATTCTGGAGGAGGTTGGAACTTTGTTTTGGAGGAATCATATCTCCTGAAGTATAGCGAATCTGAGGCTGAAATTTTACACAGTGTACAACACGAAGTTCTCTTCGACCTATAAAAATTTCGGCTTCTAAGCCTTCTCCAATATCGCATTATAGTGAAAGTTTTGGGATTACTAAACTTAGTCTTCTAGGGTTTCCAGGCATGAAACCCTAATTTCCATTAGCTACCATTGCAGCTGTATTTTGGCTATAAAGTGAAACTTATCTGATTCAGAAACTGCTACCACTAATAGATGCGCCCTAGTGAGGCGAGTTAGCCTATCCCTCCTTGCTTGATGATCTGTGGAGAGAACACCTTCAACTAGGAAGCCCGTGTTACCGTAGCTGCATAGTGTCTTCTTCTCAGGTTAGCTCTGACACCATGTTAGAATTTCATCATTTAATCAATATGATCTAGGATCTTATCTGAGAGAATAACGTGCACAACAATAATCACAAGAGACAAGAGACACAAAGAATTTTCCTCGGGGAAACCATAAAGGAAAAAACCCTGCAACTTCCTCAGAGATAGAATGAGCACCAATAGAAAAAGTAAAACCCAAAGATACAAAGATGATCTCCGACAACTGTTCTCTCTCTCACTTGTGTGAGCTCCTCCTCTCTCATTCATGCGCTATTGTTGAGTGAGTGTGTGTTTCAAATAGAGAGTCTCACTCTCTATTTATACTTGTTTTCCACTTGACAATTACTCTACAGGGTCGACCTCACTAGGAGAGTCTAATAACCCTAATACAACTCCCCGACTTACAACGGGGACTATTTCCCCGACTTACAACGGAGGGTTAACCTCAACTCAATTGTGGGGACTATTGCCCCGACTTACAACGGGGACTATTTCCCCGACTTACAACAGAGGGTTAACCTCAACTCAATTGTGGGGACTATTGCCCCGACTTACAACGGAGGGTTAACCTCAATGACTTTACATGACTTTATTATATTAATGACTCTCCCAATCGGAGGAACAAGCATCTCCGTCGGGGTACAATGAAATACAATAAGAAATATACAAGTGAATACATTCCGACGTTACAAACACATCAACACTACTCACATCATCAAGGGGTGGCCAGTCCCTTGAGAAACAATCTAGCAATAACCATTTAGGAGAAGAGAACATCACACATCATCATCTTGGTCAACTGACCAAGATCCACTTGGCTAATTGATTAGGTATATACCTACAGGAACTGCTTGGTCCCAGACCAGGAGGCCTTTGCCTCAACCTGCAGGATCTGCTTGGTCCTAGACCAAGAAACTTCCTGGTCCAAGACCAAGATACCCTAGAGGCATATAGAGGCCCTAAGCACATGCTAGGGACTTTGCCATGGCATCAACCTATTTGGTCCCAGACCAAGAACCTCTGGAGATTGTTGGGGGCCCTAGGGTACCTTCTAGGGACTTACTCTGCTTGGTTCGCTAACCAGGAGCTCTAGTCAATTGATTAGGGTACCGTCCTCCCTGAGAATGGGTCTCGCAACTACACTATCTTTAACATGAGCTACATTCTTCAATCTGGCATGCGCTTTTTTAAAATACTTCTGTGTCTTGAAAATTTCTCTATTTCATAGTACATACACAAAATTTTATCATCAATACATTACTTCAACAAATTACTATTGTTTAGTGCAGTGAAAAATGATAACTATTTGCCTATAGAGCTTTCTAAGGCGAACATGGCAAGAAGCAACCTATTGAGTATTATTCATATGGAAGGAATTATTTTAGAAATGTGTTATAAACTTGTAAATTTATATTAATCAACAAGGGATGAAAGCATTGATATGTTTTGGAAAGGGCCTACTTATTCAAATGTACCAAGGATGATATCTAAGTTCTTGCACTTTCAGCCCTAAGGGTTAGTTTAATCGGTTGAAGTTTGAACCATTTGCCCAAGGCACGTTTCTGATTTGAAGGCCATAGTCCATAGTTTCAAATCCGTTCAAGTCCCTGAGGGTTACCAACCACTATTGTTGCTAGCAGTTGAGGCCCTCTCCATCCGGATCTTCTAGGGAAGAAGGGGGGATCTTGCGAGGTGAAATTTTTTCTTGCACTTTAAGAATGAAAGAGCTTTTATACACCCAAGGTTTAAAAGGTATGTTATCATGTCACATGAAAGTATGAGCTCAAGCATGTTTCAAATGAGGGCATGAATAATGACCTGTAGATAGGATGAGATGAGATAATTTTATTAATGTCCAAGAAATGACCACAAAAGTGGGTCAATGGGACTGTGTGGTATCGTGACGTCAATACAAAGTGGGAGCACTAAGGCAACTCTTATAAAAAGCAAGAAGTATCACTCTAACCTAAAAGCCAAAAAATCTAACTCTAAAGATGGAGAGCCAATCTAGAAGAGAAATGTACAAACAGAGTGGATTTAGGATATGTAATACAAAAGTGATAAATTTGACATGGTGCACTGAAAGCATCTCTCCTAACATCTAAAGTTGAATGAAGGAATTCAATATAGCACTCTTTTTGGAGGAAGAATTGGAAGAGGAGCTATAATGGGTTATATGCCGTTGTCAGGAGTCGAGGGATTGTTGCTGTGACATAGATGAAATCGTCCAGCTCTTGGGATTGGGCCAAGATTGGCCACACTGTAGGTGTCTGATCGAAGTGGATGTGGTCCTCCACTTCCTAAATGATATGTAGTATGAAGTAATACCACCATTCGTTTTTCTCTTGGTGCCCTAGAAGATGGGAGCACTGGAAATAAGGAAGTAATCCTCTAAGTGGAGGTTGGTCCAGACGACGAATGTTGTTGAAGGACAAGGGAGTGAATCTGAAGGGCCTCTTGTAAGTATAAGGTTATACATCTTTGATTGAGATATCTGAAGAAACTAGTCAAAGTCTGAAGCTCTGTGAGAAGAAGGTCCCTAAAAAGATGATGGAACCGCCCATGAATCTTGTGGTAGATTGGACAACAAAAGATGAAGCGCTCCTTGGTCTCAGCGTCTCGAAGGTGACATACCTATCAGATCTTGTTTGATCGGTTGTTTCGATGATCCATATCCAGCCTAAGATGATGAGAACCCACTGTGAATTGGCCTAAAGGAATATGAAGAGCGTGTGTCCAATGGCAAAGTGTGTATGGGTTCGGACAATGAGACCATCCCTCAAATCCATGAAGTGGTTAGTGTAAAATGCCATCTTTGAATTTAACTCACCCTGAGAGTTGATCTAAGTGACCTGCTCAAACTTCTTATAAATGTCATCTTGGGCGATTCTATTCAACTTTTGCATGGTAGGTAAGAGGGGCCAGTTGCGTTTAGGGAGTACCTGAATGATGGAATTCGATCCATCGCAATACCAACAGACTCCAAAAGCAACCCCCGCATACCAACACCTAGTGCATCCTAAAGGGCTAGCTGAGGCAATGGGATTGGAATTGAGATAAGCCAAATGCAGGTGTCGATCTCACCCCTTTGCTTAGTCAGTGAAGCTCCAAAGGCGGTGTAAGAGTGAGACAAGTCCTAGAATGATAGGGTTGGGTGTTGAAGTTTGCAAGTATGATGGGATAAGGTATTGTCTGTTTGCATCTGATGATGTGGTGGAGGAGGATCTACACTCTCTCTGCTAAGGCCCAATCAAAGTCTAGTAGACAAGGCCTCCAAACCTTTGAGCCATAGAGGACAGTGGGTCGGACGAGAGTGTCCATGAGAACATCTTGGATGAGATGTCCTGAAAATGGTGTATGAAGCAGTCCCTTGAGAAGGGATTTGTATTTTTTGTTGACTCGGGGTTGAATGGCATGCCGTAGCCTGAAATGAGGTCCTGTGAATTGCACCCCCAAATAGGTATAGGTGCCAGAGATCTCGATCTCCTCTTCTCTAAAAAAGAATTGAAGATCAGTGAGGAGATTCTTGGACCAATAGAAGACCATGACCTTGGTTTAGGTTGACCATCAATTGACAAAGAAGACCACATCGTCAATGAAGAGTTGGATAGAGATCAAGACTGGGTGAAGAAGGCATCCATCATCATCCTGAATGTGATCCTGTAGGAAGGACTCTAGCGAGTCGATGTAGTTCCCAAATAAATTAGAGGATAGGGGACACACCTGCTTGACCCCAATGGTACTCTTTATAAAATCTAATCCCCTCTGGGTTGTGCAAAGACGACCAAGAACCAACTCATATAATTTCATAATGTCAGTCAGAAGGGTCTTGGAAATGCCAATGTCTTTGAGCCTTTGGAATAACGCCACTATGGGGACGAAGTCAATTGTTTCTGAAAGTCTCTAAAGCAACAATAAACTTTCGAAGAGTGATGGCATGCCTCCTCGATGATGGCGTGAAGTGTAAGAATGTGGTCAGTGGTCTGGTGCGCTGGTTTGAATCCAGCTTGTCCTCTAGCTCCGAGATATCTTTGCTCAAGCTCCCTAGAAAATTGCCTATGGAGGACTGTAGCAAACATTTTTGAGAAAGTGTGGCCAACCATGATCGTTTTGTAGTTTTTGGGATCTGCACTATGGCTTAATTTGTGGATTAGGTGAATAATATGATGTGGCCAAGGTTCTGGAAAGATTGTACGAACCACGTGGTTAAACTGATCGGCCAAGTGACAATCCAGTGCGTGGAGGCCATGCTTGAAGAGTTCAACCTAGAACCCTTCCTCATCCATTGCTTTGCTGGAACTCATTACCCAGACAGCCTCTTGGATATTATGGGAAGTGAATAAATAGAAAGAGGAGGTGGGGGGGAAGAGGTAGCCCAGACAAGGGGCTGCCCTGCAATATCATAGACGAAGGAGGTGTGAGAGAATGAGAATAGAGTATTTGTAATAAAGCTGCACTGTCATAGCATTGCCCCTTCAGCAAGGTAAAATCAGTTTTAAGAACATTTACTAGTAGATAAGGCTTTGGGGGAAAGCATCTAGCTTTGAATTTATTAGACTTACAATGATGGAATGGATTGAAACAGCTTCCATCTTGGTTATTGGAAAAACTCAGTTGATTGCTACCAATACAAGTGATTAGTATCCACTAGTTATACCCAACTCATCTCAATGCTAAAAGGCTTCCCATGCAACCATTTAGAGATGCTATCAAGTATTAGCTGATGATTTTAAATCCATAAGAATGCTAAAATGTAATTGGTGTTCACCTGGTTTTAGGTAGTTCTTCGTAGCTTTGCTTTTGAGTCCTGCAATACTTAACTTTCTACTTCCATGAATGGTTTTGGGTAGTTATTCTAGTTTTGAGTCCTGAGTTTGATGAAATTTTGTGTGCTGATGAAAAATTTCACCACACAAAATTGCCACAGGTCTACAGCCAAATGTGTTTCATCCCTAAGCTGATTCTGATTTCTCTGGAAACCCTATTCAAACTTCCAAATCTGCAACGAAAAATCATTGTAGGTAACAGTAGACACCGCAAATACATAAGTGCTAGATCATTTAATCAACATTTAGGGCAAGATCTAACCCACAAATCAGATCTAGAAATTACATTAGCAATCAGCAGCTAAACCAGCAGTAAAATCAGATCTGAAAATACACATTAGGCATGTTAAATCATCTTAGCATTCAGCCCAGCTGTTCATTACATCTGAATAATAAATCAACAACAAATTCATCCAAAACTCAGATTTGTAACACAATTTGGGACAGCAAACACATCTCTTTCTATTTCACATGAAAGATGATTATATTACAACAGATCAGCTCATCCCAATTTAAAACTGCAAAACCCTTTTGGTTCATCCCAAGCAAATATTTACACCGCAACAATTCAGTTCATCGCAAGCTAGACATGCATAACCCTTACAAGTTACAATGTATCCTAAACAAAGCTTCTCACAAGCATATCAAACAATAGTTAGGGCATGACATGCTATCACTACCAAACCCTGGTTCCTTTTCATTATCCAAAAGCTACATCAACCCAATTGAAGAATCATAAAACAAGAGGTTACATTCTCTTTATGCTTTCCCCTCCGTCTTCTCGTTAATAATAATGAAGCGATGTCCTTCTCCCTTTTATAGAGTAAGAGGGGGAGTGAGTCACAAGTAATGTAAAATCCTAACCCTAAACGAGGTCCACAAATGGAGAATAAGTCCACAACTGAAGCACTCTACATGTGCCCACTGCCAAGTAGGTAGGTACATGCCCACAAGTGCCAGCTCACCCACTCCACATATTTTTAAGCACCCACAAGTGCCAACTCATCCACTCCACATATTTTTAGGCAGCAAATGTGCCCACTTAGTCCAAGTGGCAAAATGTGCTCCAAAGACTCTCCCATGATGTGCTTTCTCTCCAAGCAAAGTGCTTCTAACTTCTCACCCACTAAGTGGTCATACAGCTGAAGGAGAATAGAGAACATGTCCGGAGAAACTAAAAGTAACATTGTCTTCAAGTATGATTTTAGAATTGATGTCTTTTCAATGCTGATCTTGTCGCCATCTGCTTCTCTATCACCACTTGACTCTTGAAGTCTAGTATTCTACTTTCTTGACGTGGACTGTTATCTTCAACTATCTTCTTACTATTGTCTTAAATAGTTCTTGACACTTCAAAATTGTCTAAATCTCTTCGGCTATGTTCTCCATTAAGCATGACATCTCTACTGACAATTATCACTTTTTTATCCCATTTAAAAAGCCTGCATGCCTTATACTTTTAACTATAGTCCATAAAAGTACATTTCTTGCTTTTATCCTTCAGCCTGTGTTTTCTGCCCAGGATCTGACAGTCCACCTTCCTTCCACCCATGTTCTCATAGGCTGCTTTGCATGGGTCCTCTCTTGTTTCTTCAAATGACATTGTTAGACTCCCCATCAGTTCCTTCACAGCAATTGGTGGTGAAAGGGGCTCTCTTCCCTCTGGCCTTATCCATATTTCCATCTCCGATGTGGATATTGAGTTAGAGCCTCACTGTTATATCTAGTCCCTTCTCCTTTTTTCTCCTCCTTCTACCATTACTAGATCATGCACACTTTCATGCATTCCCCATGTGTCAGTATAGCTTACATTATACATTCAGAGTAGCCCCAGGTGCACCTGCAGTTGCTTATTGTTGATTGTACTTCTTTCTTCGTTACCATTGACCTACTTTTTTGGTCATTCATTTGACATTAATGTCTATCTTTATCTTTATCTTTATCTTACCACCCCATGCTTCCACTAGTGTGATGTTTCTGACTGCTTGGTTGGACTTCTGTTTGTAGATAAATTTTTCAGGCCAATACTCATTTATCAGATTCTGGCCCTTAACTATGTTTCTTTTCATCTACACAATATTTCTATTCCTCCTCTTTGCAGCACAATTCTGCTTATGAGAATAAGATCAAGTTAGTTGTCTCTTTGTAACAGTTTGCATACAGTGTAAACACCACAAAGAAAACCATAATCATCTCCTAAAATAACCTCAGATAACTTGAGAGGGGTGACTTTATTAATAAAGGAATAAAGTCTTCCTGCCAGAGTGCAAAAATGCACAGGCTTTTGAACATAACCAAAAAAACTGGAGGAAGGTTTTGTCTTTGTTGTACAAGGGACAGGCAGGAGCAGTAATTTCCATCTTGACTAGCAGGAATTCTATGGCAATGCTTTGGAATGTGAAAGACCTGGGAAGAAGGCCTTTTTGGGCTCAGCCAGAGATTTCAAGATGCTTTCATTTTCCTATTGCTGTTCTCTTTTTTTTTCTTGAAAAGGAATTTATTTCTGTTCTTTTGCAGTAGAATGTATATTCTGTTTATATCTCTGGCATGTTTAAAAGGCAGTTAAGTATTTTCAAGTTGCAAATGCACATGCTAGAACTATATTTATTATTATCAAATAACTGTGGTTGCAGGGCTGGTTGGAGATAGCAGGTGCCCGCTATTCTATGGGTCCTTCACGCATAAGTGAAGCATTGTTTAGTTTGAAACCTCATCCTGCATATACATTGGTATCTGTGGAGCAGAGAGATGATGTTGATGAAACAGGTAGTAGTTGTGCCATAGCTATAATCATCAATGTTATAGAATATTCACCTATCAAAGAATTTTTAAAGCATAGTTTGGTGAGGTGGGTTTTATGTTCATTGAAATTGTACAGTGCTAGTTCTCGCTTTTATATCTTTCTAGTGCTTTAATATTTTAACATGCACCTTGGTTGTAGATGAAAAGTGTGCAGTCGAGAAAGCAGATGAAAAAATACCTATGCCAGGAGTAAAAGAACAAACTTGCTTCACACTGCACAAATGGGAGAATAAAGAAGAAGTTCTCTTCAAAGAGAACCGGGAGAGATCTACTTCACAGCTGCGGCAGCGCCCTCATTCACATTCTGCCGGTGATTTTTTTGCAAACTAGTTGAATGGCTGGCATATGTTTCCAGATGTGCTTGCCCTTGTTCGAATTCTTGATTTCAATTTATTGTAAAATAAATTTTAGATCCCTCTCAACTTATTCATCTGTTCTGCAGATAAAGATAAGGGTAAATCAAAAGACAGGGGAAGCTCAGAGTTGGGCTCCAGCTCAGCAGTTTCCCAGGTAGGCTTTCACCTTTGCATTTATCTCAATAGGTGTTGAAAGTTTTGTCTGTCTTCCGGCAATAGCACATATAAACCTTTCAGGAAGATTCACTTATAGCATGAGATAGAGCAAGATCGATGAAGACAAGATAGAAATAGTAGCTTTATTTAGAAATCAACATGATGGACATCAGATTTTGGGTGGCAGTATAGCAGCACTTGGGCCAAAGGCAACATCCAAGAGTAATCTCTTGTTACTGCAAACCTAAATCAGCAGTTATGTATAGCAGCACTTGGGCCAAGGGCAGCATCCAAGAGCAATCTCTTGTTACCGCGAACCTAAATCAGCAGTTACTATTCTTATATTTGTTAATGAAATGTTCTCCACAAGATGGACAATGTTGTATAACCCACTCAACTTTGTTCTTTCAAGAAGATTGTTTAAATTGAATTCATTATAGTATTATACATCTCCCCAGGAAACCGATTCTGGTTGTTGGGGGTGCAACTTTACTGTGAATAACCACATTCTGTAACTTTTAATTTCTATTTATTGGGTCTGTTCTAAATTGTAATTGCCTAGCAGTAGCTTAATGACTAGGTATTATACACTTTAAAATTTACTATTTTTGTACTCATTTCTTTGACATTTTCAACATATCTCATCAACATTGCCTTTTGTTTTGGTCCAACAACTTTGGTGATGGAGATAAAATAAAATTTCTCCACTGCCAAATTCTCCAAATGTTGTTTTCATCTAGAGGAAATACATGAAAGAGCATTAATTGTATTCTCTGGTCTGATGCTTGGGAAGTAATAACTTGGTTATACTCATATGTTGAGGACTTGCTAGAAAATTTGACATCTCGTATTGTACATTCAACCTATAACCAGGACTCTGGTTTGTCTTCTTTGCTTGGTAAAATATTTGTAGATCCAATAGAGGAAATTTCTTAAATTTTCTAGTTTTCTTTTTCCCCCAGCCTTCTTGTCATATAGCTAGAGAAGGGTTTGTTGGGAATGTTTGATAAAACACTGAGCTGGGTAAAACAACAGGAGACAACCTACATGCTACCCAGTAAGCACTGATTTAAACTGTCATGAATTTAATAGAGATTAGAGTGCCCTGTTGAGATGAAAACTCTTACCACCATAATGCCTTCTTGACAAGTAGCTTCTGTTACCCCTCATATTGTATGAGGATCACACATGATTTTCATCACACCACTTATAAATTTTTTCACAAGGATTGTGCTTGCAGTTCTTCATGGCTAGACATTTGCATGGACAAGTCACAAGACGTAGATTTGTGATCTTAACTCAGAGATGGTGATTCTTTGTGGTTGAGTGGAGGGCATTGAACACTAGATGACATGGGCACACTTGGATCATTTTCATGAAGGCTTATACTTGACTTATGCTAGCTTGGGTCGAAGGAGTGATCATGTAGGTGGGGTGGAATTGAAGGATGCACATGACTTAGAAGATGCATTTGAGCCTTGGAAACTCGGGAGGAGTGTTGTACATTGCTTGAGGAGCATTCATGCCGAGGAGCCTTGGATACTTGGGAGGAGTGTTGTACATTGCTTGAGGAGTGTTCAGGCCTTGGAGCCTTGCTTATTGATGACATCACCTTGGAGCTTGACATGTTTTCTCATGTAGTGTAGTGCTTCACATGTGTGGGCCTACTCTTTTAGACTAGGTAGCTTGTTGTGGAGTAGGTCCACTTGACATTGTTGGCCTCTCTAACCTCTCATACAATAGAGGAAAAATAGTGTTTTTTGTATTTATTCATTTTATCACTCCCTTGTAATAAAGATGTGAGGAGTAGAGTGGGCATCTCTCCCTCTCTTTCCTTGTACTCTTATTTATTGTATTCTCTCACTTTGTCTTGGAGCACTAGGGTTCTTGGAGAATTTAAGGGGAATTCTAGGGTTAGAGTTTCACCCTAAGGAGGCAAAGAAGACCAGGGTTTAGTAAAATCCTAGGGGAGAAGAAGAATTCTTCTTGTAGCTCTTGTGAACGAAGACTAGGGTTTTATGGTGTAAAGAAACCCTAGTACTACATGCTACATCTATATTTGTTGAGAAGAAGAGAAGATGTCTTGCACTTGTGGGAGATTAGTGTTGAAGCCAAGGAGGACTTGCTTGTTGATGCCTGCTTGTTGGAGATATTTGGTGGCGACAAGGGTTTTATTGGTTTTCCCTAGCTAGGGTTTTGGAGAGTTTGAAGAATTGTACCAACTTCTGATAAGCTGTGATAAGTTTTTTTAGCTTGCATTGTCTTTTTGATTGGGTAATTTCCAGCAGTTGTTTATGATGATTTGACATAACATTGGGCTAAGTGATTTAACATATATCTTGAAGACAATAGATCTGCTGTAGATTTGCAGTAACTTGTTGGCATATGTTTGGTATCTTTTCTCCTGGGCTGCCTATTGTGTTTTTCTGAAGTAAGATGAAATATTGCCCACTGTTTTCTTTAAATTAATTTTTCAGATCAGCACTAAAGCTGAGGTTCATTGGGACTAGATCCGAGAAACCTCATTGTGAGGTAAAATTTTGAATTTGCAATAAACTACTTATCTGCAAAATTTCTACAATATTCATAAGTCCACTCTCAGGTTGTGTTTGAGCTTCCTCCAATGTTTTCATGATTTCTTAGTGATATTTGAGTTGGGTGAATACCCACTCTTCATATTTTGGTCACAACCAATTTTATATTGTGTTGGGTATCCCTAAGCCTACTCTGAAATGTATTTGAGCTGGATGTCCATGAACCCACTCTTCTTCATGTTTTGGCCACGACCAACCTCTATATTGAGAGTGGTGTAACCCACTTTCTTTTTGAATTTCATCATTTCTCTTTAGAGCCCTCTCTTCATCTTAAGGGCCGGGGTTGAGAATGGTGTAAAACACCACTGATATAACTTCGAACCAAGACTCTGCTAACTACAACCTATATAATTTAAATTTTATTATCTATAACTGTTTATTGTAATCCATCCACCCAACAAAATTATAATATTATCTGCATTCTCTAGTAATAGTTAAAAACACATGTTACTTTTATACAAATACTATATAAAATTTCCTGATTTTGTAAACTCAGTTTTGTCAAATAGATGATGATGCATGGTATCTTAACTGAATGACTCTCTGGCTAATATATTTTTGACTGGCTACAGGTTCAAAAGCGGAAGTCTGAAGCTCTGTCCTTATTTGGTACTCTAGTTTCCCCAAAACTCCGATCTGCACAAATTTCATTTGAAACGGGTTAGTGACTGAGAAATTGCATTCATTTAAGATGAGCTGATGTACATCAAGTAAATGCACACTAAAGCAAATCTCTTTCTAAGTAGGAAATACTGGTTTGGGAACAAACATAAATCTATACTAACAATGTTCTCTACTCCTTTGCAGTACTTGAAACCCTTGTGGAAATTGCAAATGCAAGGAGTACAATATTGTCTGTTTTAGCTAAAATATCGAAGGAAAAGGGGAATGATTTGTATGACACAGATTGAAACCTATTGTGTTTTTTCTACAATATGTTTCCAACAACAAACGAAGATTGATGGGAAGAAAATGAGAACTTTATTGGCTTCCAAGTGGGATTTCCAAACAGGTTTATTATACTTAAGTGTACATCAATATGATAGCCAGAAGACCAGAAAGAAAAGCTTGCAGAGTGCCATTCCCATGCAGTCAGAAATCAGAATGTCACATAATCTGGATTAATTCAAAATTGCGAGCTAGAATGATATTCACAAGGTGTTTGCAATTTATATTTTGTTGAACTTAAGAAGTAAAAAATGACTATTAGTTGATTCATCTATTCAGTCCTGCTTTTTTTTCAACGAGATCTATTTCCAATTATGTACCTATTATCCCATGCATAAGTTCTTAATTGTTTTCTCCAAGTACATCAAGCAATGAGGTTTTTACATTAAGTCAGTTATTTCATATTATATAATTTTATGATGTCAGAAATTGCTGTTCAAAATAAGCAAGTCCAGATAACAAGTCTTAAAGCATGCTAGCTTGGACTAGCATTCAAATTTACTTAATAAGAAAGTAATGGAAGTTTATCTCAGGTACAGCATGCTTTAAGACCATCTAGTCAATACTTATATGATATACTGTCCATTTTCATATTAAGCATAGAATTCTTAGAGATGCGGATATTACCCATCTCTTTACTTGGTTTCCCTGCTGTAACGGAAAGCGTCGACTATGTGAGCTGCACCATCCCCATTATGGGAATTTATTGCATGTAAGGAACTCCGTCTTACAACAGACAGTATCATTGGGCTAAGCCACTTGACTGTGGTATATAATCTGCAAAATGCGTGGACTTGCCCCTGGCCCCAACTGCATGAGTCCCACTTGCTTGCATGGATGAGACGGCCCATGAGGGGTGAGCATGTCACTTGGGGGAATCAACCTTTAGTGGGAACCAGTGTTATCGGAACCAGCAAAATCGGCCTGTCTGACCGGTTTACAGGGTTGGCCGGTCCGGTCAATACAAAAATTTGATCAGACCGGATTTTTTTCCAAACCGGATACAGAACCGGCCGGTCCGAACTGGGGACTCACGGAACTCAGCCTTGAGCTGAGTAACCATTCTGTTGAATGGGGACATCTGGTCAAGGACCAAGATGTGGAACCAGTCCAACACTTGGGGAACTCGACCTTGAGTTGAGTGGCCATTCTATTGAATGGGGACATCTGGTCAAGGACCAAGATGTGGAACCGGTCCAACACTAGGGGACTCAGCCTAGAACTGAGTGGCCATTCTTTGAATGGAGGCACTTGGTCAGTTACTAAGAAGATGAACCAGTCTAGTACTGGGGGACTCAGCCTAGGGCCAAGGGCCATTCTCCAGGAGAATGGAAGCGCTTGGTCTGTTACCAAGTATTTGACCTCGGGTCAAATTATGTAGTTTATGGCTGAGGCACTTGGTCTGTTACCGGGATATCACTATAAGTCCTAGATCGAGTCTGGGCATGTGAGGAACTCCTACCCTCGATCTGTGGGCTTTGTGATCTTCTCCAAGGCTTATCTACCCTTGGTTAAGACACCTAATACCTGATCTTGGTGTCACATGGACTATGAGATAAAACATTAGTAATTCTCTCTATTTATGATGATGTACTTTGAGTGGGGATGAAGGACCCCTATGACCACTTGTTTTGACCACAAGGGCACTTGAAGAAGACTAAAAGTAAAAGTAAAAAATATTTAAGGACCCTTAGACCACTAAGGAGTCAAAGTGAAAGTGCAAAAAGACCTTTAGTACCACTAAAAGTACAGTAAAAAAGATAAAAGAAAAAAATATTATTATTTTGTTCTTTTGAGTTTTGGTCCACATCCAGGTGATTCAAAGGCTATTAAAGATCAATCCATTTCATTATTACACACACTTGCTCATCATCTTGCAGTGCTCAAGGAAGATTTTCACTGATTTTGAAGAAAAGGATAATTCTTGTGGTTATGCCATAGCATGGAGGATTCTAGCTAGGGCACTCACACTTGTTACAAAAAACCCGAAGCTAGGGTTTCACGGTGAGCAGAATCTTCATTTTCTTCACAAGCTAGGGTCTAACCTAGACCACTTCTCCTTCACGACAACTTTCAGACTTTCCACGGTCAGCATCACACCATCTCAGGCAGCTTCGGATTCTTCACGGGCAGCTTTCCCTTGGCTGCTATCTGACCTGGGCAACTCCAACAGGAGCTCGGGCAGCAGCAACAGGATTCCTAAGCATCTGGGCAGGCTGAATCTGTCCTTGGGGAAGTCATTCAGAGTGCGGGCAAGCAGAAAGAGGGCTTGGGCAGGAAGAAAGAAGTTTGGACAGGGAACATCAGGTTTCAGGCAGACAGTAACAGGGTTCGGGCAGGCAATTGCAAATCCGGGAGGCTAGAAAAATTGATGGAGGCAGCAGAAGGCAGATCCGGGTAAATTGAGCACTGTACGGAATCCGTACAGATCCGAGCAATATGAAAAGATCCTTGCATCAAATCTGGGATTTTTGGGCAGCTGAGAGAAATTAGGGCAAAAAGCCCTAATTTGGATTTTTCTGTAAAATTCATGTTTAGTGGATTTTTGATCTATTAGGGTTTGAGAGTTACTGAAGTACATTCATCTCAGAATTCTGAGAAACTCAAGTCATCTCATTTAAGAGATGAATTACTAATGCTTTTGGGGTTTTTGTCCTCTAAAGGTTTCCCCATGAAAAACTCTTTTGTTCAATATGTGTGATGTTATTGATGTTTCTACTGCACTTGTCTATTGTTAGCTTACAGTCTGCAAAATTTTGAAAGAATCCATGCTAATGCTAAAAGTTAACATGGTATCAGAGCTTAGCATGTGAAGACACAATAAGAGGTAGATTACTGTTGTCTTCCTAGACCTTGGGATATTTTGCAGACTTGGACAATTGACTAGTAGCAGAGATGGCTACCAACATCTTCAGACTAGAAGAAAAGCTTGAAGGTTCAACAAACTACAATTCTTGGAAGGCTAGGCTCACAACCATCATGGAGGAAAATGATCTTGATGAATTGGTGTTCAACACCATAGAAGAGCCAACATCTAATGCTGGAAGAACTGCTTATAAGAAGAAACAGGCTAAGGCTAGAAGGATCATCTATGATTCTGTCAAAGAAGCTTTGATGCCCAACATCACATCATTGAAGACTGCCAAAGAATGCCTGGACACCATGACGAACCTATATGAAAAGAAGGCTCCCTGTCAGAAGAGAGTTTTGAAGAAAAGGCTTCAGACACTGAAGATGAACATGGATGAAGGAGTTGGACCCTTCTTCACAAAGATTGCACAGGTAAGATACCAACTTACTGCTATTGGTATTACTGTAGATGACAATGACCTTGTGCAGATTGTAGTCGATGGTCTCCCAAACTCTCAGGAAATAGTTTCTAGCATCAGTAAGTGGACGCGAAAATCAGCCAAACTTTGAGAGACTTTGGCATGATTGCTTGGAAGAAGAAGAGTTTCAAGCAAGGCAATTGGCACTAAGGAAGGAAATCTTGCCCTTAC
The DNA here is from genome assembly GCA_001517045.1 of Pseudotsuga menziesii. NCBI lineage: Eukaryota > Viridiplantae > Streptophyta > Pinopsida > Pinales > Pinaceae > Pseudotsuga > Pseudotsuga menziesii. Next base: position 95,439 of record LPNX010127642.1, read on the forward strand.
AACTAAGACAAAGAAGTTCAAGAAGCCCTCCCCTCAACAAAAGAAGGCAGAGAAACCACAAGGTAAGCACATTGATGTTTCAAAAGTGGAATGCTATAATTGTCACAAGTTTGGGCACTTTGCTAGGGATTGCAAGCAGCCCAAGAGGAAATTCAAAAGAAGATTCCAAGCTTCTGTTGTAGAAGAGGAAGAAGAAGAACACCAAGACTACCAAAGAAGAGGAACCTAGAAGAGAATACTACCTGATCTCTGCCCTTTCTGGATCCATCATTGACAGTGTTAACTCTTGGTTAGTAGACAGTGGTGCCTCCATATAGATGACAGGTAATCCTGGAGCACTCACCAGTTACAGGAAGAAGAAGTTCACTACTCAAGTGGAACTTGGAGATGCCTCCACTTACAAAATTGAAGGAGTTGGGTCAACACTTCAACTAGATTCAGGTACAGTTTTACATGTTGATGATGTCTTATATGTTCCTGGTTTAAAGAAGAACCTCCTCTTTGTTGTTGGTTTAGAGGACAAGGGCTACAAAATCCTCTTCATGGACAAGAAAGTCCTACTATGTGCAGAGGATGAGAAACTAAGCTCAGATGTACAGATTGGGGTTTGAGAGGGAGGTCTATATAAGGCTTTTGAAAATTCCACTCATTCTTTGGTTCATCACACAGTTGATCGATGTGAGTTGTGGCATCAGAGGTTTGGACACCTCCACTATACAACTCTTCCAGGCCTACAAAAGATGGTGACAGGTATGCCAAACGTCTCTCCCAAACATGATGGAATTTGCAAAGGTTGTGCTCTTGGTAAGAACACTAAGAAATCATTCTCCAGAAGCAAGAATAGATCTAAAGGAATATTGGATATGATTCACATTGACATTTGTGGGCCTATGTCTTCACTCTCCTTGAGTGGGTGCCTGTATTATGTCTTATTCATAGATGATCATTCTCAAAAGTCATGGATTTACTTCCTCAAGGCTAAAAGTAAAATTTTTGACATGTTCAAAGAGTTCAAGGCTTTGATTGAAAATCAGACAAGTAGACACATGCGTATCTTGAAGTCAAATAAAGGAGGTGAGTGTGAATCTAATGATTTGATGATTTTTTCCGAGAAGCAGGAATCAAGAAAGAGCTGACTATACCTTACAACCCTCAACAAAATATGGTTGCATAAAGGAAGAACATAACTATCTGTGAAGCTGCTAAAGCCATGCTTACCAATCTTGATCTTCCTTTATCTTTGTGGGCTGAAGCTGCATGTACTGTTGTGTACATCCAAAACAAAATCCCCCATGCTATCTTGGGGGTGAAGACTCCAAAAGAAGTCTTCACCATCAATAAACCTGTAGTTGACCACATGATTATTTTTGGCACTCAAGTTTACATTCATGTGCCAAAAGAAAAGAGGGCTAAGCTAGAGCCTTTCGGAAAGAAAGGCATATTTGTCGGTTACAGTGACAACTCAAAGGCCTACTGCATCTATGTCCCTGCATAAATATATGTTGAAGTCAATAGAGATGTGATTTTCCATGAGGAAGTTGTGTTTCACCAAACACAAAAGCTTTCAAAGGAAGATGAAGAACCTTCTTCTAAGATCCCAGATTTAGAATTTCAGAGGGAGAAAGAGGAATTTGAGAATCAAATTACGAATGTACCTGAGGAAACTGAAAGTCCACAAGAAGACTGCTTGAAGTTCCTCCTTCCAAAAGGAGACCTGCTTGGTATTGAGGAGCAATACAAGAAGCTGAGAAGCATAAAGCTCCTCTCGGGACTATCAGAGAAAGCATAAGGCCACAAAAGTACTCAGGTCTTATGAGCCAGCTCATCAGTGCTGAACCTTCCACATACAAAGAAGCAACAAGTCAATAGGTATGGATTGATGCCATGATTGAAGAGTACAGTTCAATCATGAAAAATGATGTGTGGGAAGTTGTTCCCAGACCGACAAGAAAGTCAGTAGCAACATCCAGATGCCTTTACAAAATCAAGCATGTTGTTGATGGCAACGTTGAAAAGTACAAAGCTAGATTCGTAGCTCGTGGCTTAACTAAAAAATATGGCATAGACTATGATGAGACCTTTGCTCTTGTCGCCAGGTATGCTACTATAAGAACCATCATTTCTCTTACTGCAGTATTTAGATGGAAGTTACATTAAATGGATGTAAATACAACCTTCCGCAATGGAAAAATTGACGAGGAAGTCTACATTTAACAACTTTAAGGCTTTGTCTCATGGGAATAAGACCCATGTGTGTAAACTAAACAAAGCCTTGTATGGACTCAAACAGGCTCCGAGAGTCTGGTATGCGAGGATGGATGGATTCCTCCACAGTTTGGGGTTTTCCAAAAGTACTGTTGACTCCAATATGTATTTTAAGGTTGTTCATAATCATATCTTGATCCTTGTCCTATATGTGGATGACTTGTTCCTCACAGGTGAGGAACAACTGATAACACAGTGTAAGAGGGAGCTCGCCTCTGAATTTGAAATGAAGGATCTTGGTCTAATGCATTATTTTCTTGGCTTAGAGGTTTGAAAAAATCCATGCAAGATCTGCCCGACTCAAGGGAAGTATGCAGTGGACATCTTGCAGAGATTTGGGATGCAGAACTGTAAGTCCATGAGCATGCCCATGACTACCAACTAGACAAAGTTGTGAGACTCAACCACCAGTTCACAAGATGTGGACTCTACTATGTATCGACAGCTCATTGGATCCTTGATCTATCTCGTACACACGAGACCAGATATCTGTTACATAGTAAATGCTCCGAGTCAGTTCATGTCTGATCCAAAGCACATACACTAGGTAGCTTCCAAACATGTACTTAGATATGTGTGAGGTACTATCACTTATGGGCTCAGGTATACTTCCAATAGTGGAGTATTGTTAGCAGGTTATGTTGACTCAGATTGGGTTGGCAGTGCAGTATTTCAGAACAATACTTCAGGTTACTGCTTCACTATGGGATCTGCAATGATCTCTTGGTCTAGCAGGAAACATGGTTCCATAGCACAGAGTGCAACTGAAGCGGAGTATATTGCTGCAAGGAAGCAATTTGGCATATGAAACTACTATCTAATCTGTTCGGTGGAAAGCTTGACTCAATGATCATCCATTGCGATAATTCGAGTTGCATTAAGCTTTTAGAGAATCCAACGTTTCATGATAGATCAAAAAACATTGAAATGAAGTATCATCTCATTAGAGACCTAGTACAGAGAGGTACTTTGAATTTGCATTACATTTGCATAGGTGAACAAATCGCATATATCCTGACCAAGCCTCTGAAAACAACAAAGTTCATTTACTTTTGTGATAAGCTTGGCATGGCAGAGAATACCTCTCTCGCTAAGAGGGAGTGTTGATTTTTTCTTGAGCAACATCAAGAGCCATTCTCTTAGGAGAATGGGGACATCTGGTGAAGGACCAAGATGTTGAACCAGTCCAGCACTGGGGGAACTCAGCCTTGAGCTGAGTAACCATTTTGTTGAATGGAGACATCTGGTCAAGGACCAAGATGTGGAACCAGTCCAACACTGGGGGAACTCAAGCTTGAGTTGAGTAGCCATTCTGTTGAATGGGGACATCTGGTCAAGGACTAGGATGTGGAACCCGTCTAGCATTGGGGACTCAGGCTAGAGCTGAGTGGTTATTCTTTGAATGGAGGCACCTAGTCAGTTACCAGGAAGATGAACCAGTCTAGTACTGGGGAACTTGGCTTAGGGATGAGGGCCATTCTCCGGGAGAATGGAGGCGCTTGGTTTGTTACCAAGTATTTGACCTCGGGTCAAATTATTCAGCATATGGTTGAGGCACCTGGTCTGTTACCAGGATATCACTATAAGTCCTAGACCGGGTCTGGGCATGTGAGGCACTCCTACCCTCGATCTGTGGGCTTTGTGATCATCTCCAAGGCTTAGCTACCCTTGGTTAAGACACCTAGTACCCGATCTTAGTGTCACGTGGAGTGTGAGATAAAAGCATTAGTAATTATCTCTATTTATGATGATGTACTTTGAGTGGGGATGAATGATCCCTGTGACCACTTGTTTTGATCACAGGGGCACTTGAAGAAAACTAAAAGTAAAAGTAAAAAATACAAAGGACCCTTAGACCACTAAGGAGTCAAAGTGAAAGTGCAAAAAGACCATTAGTACCACTAAAGGTAAAAGTAAAAAAGATAAAAGAATAAAATATTATTATTTTGTTCTTTAAAGTTTTGGTCCACATCTAGATGATTCAAAGGCTATAAAAGAAGATCAATCCATTTGATTATTACACACACTTGCTCATCATCTTGCAGCTGCTCAAGGAGGATTTTCACTGATCTTGAAGAAAATGATAATTCTCGCTCTAATACATATGAGCAAATTTGCGACAGTTTTTCGTTCCTATTTCCACGTTTTGTCGTCTCAATTGCGACGATAGCAGTCTTGATGTTTCGTGGCACTTATTTCGTCAATCTAACGATGAAATTTATAAGCCGTCTATATAGCGACGAAATATGGCTACCACATGTCTTCTATACGGTGGCCTTGAAATTGACTTTTTTATTTAAATTCATTTTCTATGTTTATATCGACAAAACGTTCGTCCCTATAACGACGAAAATATGGCCAAAAACTGCTAGGCAAAATTTTGTTTCCACGCAAAACCGTGGAATAGTTTTGACGAACGATTGTCTCTCTATCGAGGAATTCTGGAATTTGAACAGAAATTTCTTCCACAAAAAACCGTGGAAAACTAATCTCTATCGACGAAATCTACAAGTTGAATGGTAATTGTTCCATGAAACTGCATCGCTATAGCGATGGTATTCGTGGAAAGCCACCTAGGGTTTCGACGGTTTTGCAATAACCACGACGAACGTTTGTCGATATTGAGACGAAACCTGGAGGTTTCAAAAAAAAAAAAAACATGGAAAGGCACCTTCCTTTCCACAGCTTTGGATCTTCAATAAGTGCTTGCGATTGATGTGCAGTCTCATGGATTTTTTGTGTCTATGGACAAGCAAATCCACAGATACACTTCAAGAATCAGCAGTCAATAAATCAATACCTTGGATAACTTATCCCATTCTATTATTTCTAGTGGCATGATTATATGCCTAAACTAAATTTTGTAAGCACTTATTCAAAACATAGCATCTATTGTATATTGGTCTGATGTACACATTTCCATGTCGGTTTCTAATTACTTGCAATATTTCCATACTTATTCATCACAGCCAAATAGGGTCTTGACAGAATGGTCTTATTCACACCTTCTGTGCATATGAAAATTGTATGGTTTCATCTGGGTCCAATGTGCATCCTATGAACTTCCAAAGTTTTTATCAGGCAGACAGAAAGGTGATACAAAAGAACAACGACAGAAAGAAGCAATATTTCCATACTTATTCATCACAGCCAAATAGGGTCCTTACATAATGGTTTTATTCACACCCTCTGTGCATATGAAAATTGTATGGTTTCATCTGGGTCCAATGTGCATCCTATGAACTTCCAAAGTTTTTATCAGGTAGACAAAAAGGTGATAGAAAAGAACAACGACAGGTCCTTACAGAATGGTCTTATTCACACCCTATGTGCATATGAAAATTGTATGGTTTCATCTGGGTCCAATGTGCATCCTATGAACTTCCAAAGTTTTTATTAGGCAGACAAAAAGGTGATAGAAAAGAACGACGACTTTTGTATCACCTTTCTGTCTGCCTGATAAAAACTTTGGAAGTTCATAGGATGCACATTGGACCCAGATGAAACCATACAATTTTCATATGCACAGAGGGTGTGAATAAGACCATTCTGTAAGGACCCTATTTGGCTGTGATGAATATGTATGGAAATATTGCAAGTAATTAGAAACCGACATGGAAATGTTTACATCAGACCAATATACAATAGATGCTATGTTTTGAATAAGTGCTTACAAAATTTACTCTAGGCATATAATCATGCCACTAGAAATAATTGAATGGGATAAGTTATCCAAGGTATTGATTTATCAACTGCTGATTCTTGAAGTGTATCTGTGGATTCGCTTGTCAAACCAAGCATAAAATAACAGAAACTGAAAATTACAATAAGTTGCTCTACCACCATTCAAGTGCGCTATATCATAGATGTTGCAGGGATTACAATGTTATATGCAATGGAAAGCGTTAACACTATATCTATCCTGTAAAGGCAGTAGGTTCTAGGCTCTAGCTTCTATTGAGATGCATTATTTGCAATTACAAGATTTAGTTCCAGAAGAAAATGTTAAATGGGTTGATACGATCAATGGACTAGTTGATGCTACAAGGGATTTTAGTAGTGAAGAATCAGGGTTTGAGAATTTATTAGTGTATATGTGAAAATATCCTCAAATTTGAGATCTGAATTAATAAATTAAATGTTGCTACAAACTTGCAAATGATATGTCTTTTCCAACCAACAACCAAGATTTGTGACAGCGGAATGTTTTAACCTTTAGTTAGATTTGAAATAAGGTACACATGAGGCTAAAACTAGGGAAGATCTAGGAATTTTACTTATTAATCTGAAGTTTTCAACCCTACAAATCAACCTTTTAATTCTATTTTAGACTAGATTTAATCAACGCTACAGAGCAGATTTCTAGAAGGTAATTCCCAACCACAAACTGCGGAAAACCTACCATGTGATTTGATGTTTTAGGGATGAGTTTAATACATGTAAATGATAGAAATTTTTAGATCTTATAAAACAAAAATGAACTGGGATGAATTAAGATTTAAAATGGCATAAAAGTTGTAATTAGTGCCTAACAAATCCAAGTTAGGTAGATGGGGTCAATTGAGGATCTCATGGAGGCTTTAGTGATTAAAGAGTAGATAGGGTTGAATGGTTCAAACCCAATCTGCTCCTTAATAACTAGATCCACTTCAGAAATATTCAATAGGAAAATCCTAAGCTAGACATTAGATATTTGTCAAACAAGAGCCACGAGGTGGAAATGTCACCGCTATTCCTAAAAATTATTATTACAAGACAAATGCTATAGAATGACAATATACCTCTGTTTCAACCCCAACAAAGCTTTCCATGCCAAACCAAGAAGTCTATCATAATACACTTGTAATATAACCAAGGTTTTCCGAACAAGTCATAGGGCACTTGACCAAAAAAAAAAATCAGCTAATGTTGTATGGAAAGTGTGTTGGTGTAATTCCACCAAGAGATGTGGTTTTGGAGTCACATTCCACATGTTCTGCGAAGGAAATCAACAATCAATCTATCCAACACACATTTTCCACTAGAATATCAACTTGCATTTAAATGCTATATTACAATACCGTTGCCTCACTGATGTGGAAACTTGTGTTTGTATTCAACAAGATTTCTTTAACCATTGTATTAAAACGAAAACAACACACAAATTTTAAAGTTTAAGACAAAAATATATTAAATACACATATAAATAGGTTTTTACTAGAAATGCGTGGATACTGTTAATACCACCATCCCGTCAAACAATATAAAACAAAAAACAGAGGAAAGAGTCATGTTGTCTTACTATATGAATAAAATGTCGCTAAATACTCCGGATAAATCTTTGTTATCTATGAATTTTAACTTTCCAGCAAATAATATTTAGATATGGAAATATTTGTTCTAACAGATTGCACTTTGAGGAGCTCATGTAATGCTTTTGTAGCGCAAATATAAATACATTTTTGTTGACATAAAAAAACTAAAGAAACAGTGTAAGGGAGGAAGTTCAGGGATGAACCTGCAGAGCTACGAGCATGGGCTTGTTGTGAGAATCATTGCATATGATGTTTCCATCTTTATTCGTTCTCCCATTGCATCTTCCACATAGACTTGGGGACCCTAGTGGATTTTTCTTGGCCCCTTTTCTATTATTTATTTATCAGCGTTTCTCCTAACAGTCCTTACAAACTTGGCGACCGATATCTTTTCCATGGCATCCTCCAACTGCAGAGTTAAATTCAAACCATTAAGAAGCAAAACCCTAAACATGAATTTGTTCTCCTCAGGTTTAGGCTTGGGTTTCTTCTTAGGAAGCACTCTAAGGTATCCCTCATTGCTGCTTCTTTTCCTCTGCGTAGAAGATTCTTCCATCTTGGACACAAGAAATGGCAAATCGCAAAGGGAATATTGTGTTCTTCTATCACAACGCTTGCCTACACTTAGAATTTGCAAGAATTGATGCATGCAATAGGCTTTCGTTAGTTTATACAAACTGCTATTGCTGGGGTCGGTGTCTCACTAATTACTCAAAGCAATTATGCATGTACAACTCAAGACAAGCTCTGGCGCTCCACAATTGCTACAAAGCTCCGCTTAGTAGCCTCAAAACCACTCTGAGCAAACAAAAATAGTTTGCTATAGAACATTCGGGCTTCAAACTCCAATAGTTCAAGTCCGGGAGGTTCTATCAAGCTTGTATGTGACTGAACACCAGGATATGTAGTGCACCCACAAAGGCAATTGCAATTGATGTTGAGCAAATTCTCCTTAGAGAGGGTATTTTGAGAGACCGAGACTATCAGGTTATGTGCACTTCTGCTGAAATCTCCAAGGACGCTATTTATTCATCAATTTCTCTGCAAAAAGAGGACAAACCATGCACCATTGTCATTAGAACTGCTTAATGCAAAAGAACCTCATGATAGCGGGTAACCAAGGGAAAGCTACAAACAGTCAACTTTAGTAGTTAAACGTAAGGAAAACCTGTCCAAAATGTGAGCACAGTGCATTGCAGAATAGGTGAAAATAACACTAGTACTACTTACTACACTGCTCCTAAGAATGCAATGGAAAAATGAGGCAGGAACTCTAAAACCCAGGGAAAAGCAGGGAATGGTACAACAAGAACACAACAAAGACAGATAAGTCTGATATTTTTATGTTTCTATACAAACATTGGATATGAACCATGATGAAGAGGCTAGAAATGAAAATAGCAAAGTTATATTATACGACAGGTACAAGCAAGTCATAAAATATTAATGCCTAGGGAGAATGTAGGCAATGCAAGAACCCTTACCTTATCAATCTCCTTTCGCCAGGTCCATTGGCCCATACTGCTTGCAAAGAGTTGTCCTAATAAACGAAAAACCATTGTGTTGGCTAGCAATTAAATTTATAAATTAAATAAATAATTTATTCCTAGACCTATACACAAGTGGTCATTTTGCAAGGCATGGAAAATATCAAAATACTCTATGAAATAAAAAAAGGGCATAAAATTAAATCAGCGAATGCTGTTTGGAAAATGTGTTCTTGGGTAATTCCACCAAGAGATGTGGTTCTGGAGTGACATTCCACATGTCCTGCGAAGGAAATCAACAATCAATCTATCCAACACACATTTTCCACCAGAATATCAACTCACATTTAAATGTTATATTACAATATCGTTGCCTCACTGATGTGGAAACTTCTGTTTGTATTCGACAAGATTTCTTTAACCATTGTATTAAAACAAAAACAACACACAAATTTTAAAGTTTAAGGCATAAATATATTAAATACACATATAAATAGGTTTTTACTGGAAATGTGTGGACACTGTTAATACCACCATCCTGTCAAACAATATAAAACAAAAACAAAGGAAAGAGTCATGTTTTCTTACTATATGAATAAAATGTCACTAAATACTCCAGATAAATCTTTGTTATCTATGAAATGTTAACTTTCCAGTAAATAATAGCCTGCACGGGTGTGGCTCATTGGCGGTTCAGTTGTTATGAAGTCACTTGTTGTAAATTGGAGGTCACGAGATCAAATCCCACCTGGGTTTACCTGTGTCCCATGTCTTGCGAAGGCTGTGGGGCACCTAGGGGTATAGTGGTAGGGGGAATGGATCCCTGGACCCCGTGTCACGCGAGTACCAGCCCAGCTCCAGTTGTCGATTCCCCTAGTTACTAAAAAAAAAAAAATTCCAGTAAATAATACTTAGATATGGAAATATTTGTTCTAACAGAATGCACTTTGAGGAGCTCATGGAATGCTTTTGTAGCGCACATATTAATACATTTTTTTTTACTTATAAGAGAATACTTCAATTTCTTGTTGACTTTAAGACTCACCCCATCAACATGCATTCTACAACCATGTGTGTATATTTCATATAAAGAGAGAGGAAGAGAGAGACCTTTACGAAATAGTGCAAGCCCTTGAGATAGGTAAGGGGGTGAAAGATGGTGCGTCTTCGAAACAATATATATTTTCCTCATCACAAAACCATAGGATTGACGAATTAGTTGAAGCATTCATTGCCACAGTATTCAGAACCAAATCCACCTTTGCTCTCCAATGATCAGAACATAAAGAGCCACCTTGCAAGCATTATCATCGTCGTCATCGTCATTCTGGAGGTGGGGCAGGTGGTTCTAGAAGCATTGGCTCACATGCGAAGGGAGTGGATGATGCACTAATAGGAAAAGTCCTTCGCCCACCCTTCTTGTAAAAAAAACATCATAGCATGTTTCAGATCCTTCAGTGAAAGTTCAAAATCGAAAACCCCCAAATGGGAGCCGGAGCAGATCCTACGTGGGTGTTTTTGAATGCTAATGAGCTAGCGCGCAGGTGTTTTTGAATTCTACGTTTTTTGTTTGATTATTTGCATATTTTATATTTGTTGTTTTGTTTTGTTTTTTTTATTTTGCATATTTATCGTTTGTTTAGTTTATTTTTGGCTTTTTTATTTGCATATTTTATATTTTGTTGCATTTTAAATTAATTATAGTTAAACAACTCTATGTTGTTAATTTAGTGTAGTTTAATTTAATTTAATTTAATTTAACTAGGATTTTGTCATAATTTGTATGGGTTGCATTTTTTATAGTGAGATCCTATACATAAGTCCCTTCAAGGACGAACACGATGATGATGATGATGAAGAAGACGAAGATGATGGTGATGACGACAACAACGACGATGATCATCATCATCCTTGTCATTGTCATCACCATCGTCTTCGTCGATCATCCTTGTCATCGTCATCACCATCGTCTTCGTCGTCTTCATCAATATCATCATCATCATCTTCAAAATCATCATCGTCGTCGTCGTCATCACCGTCATCATGATCTTCTTCATCATCATCATCTTCCTTATCATCATCATCATAATCATCATCTTCATCATCAACGTCTTCGTTATCACCATCATCATCTTCATCATCATCATCATATCCGTCGTCATCATCATCAGCATCTTCATCTTCATCATCATATTCATCATCAACATCATCGTCATACAATTCATCAGCATCTCCATTATCATGATCATCATCATCATCATCATCATCATCATCATCATCATTTTCATTATCATCGTCATCATATTCATCATCATCATCATCATCATCATATTCGTCATCATCATCATCATCATCATCTTCATCATCGCAACTTTAGGGGGAGCTCAGTGAATGGAGACATCTACATGATAGGGGGAGCAGCCAGTTGAGTGAAAAATTAAGGACTGCTCCTAACACCCATTCCAAGGACTAATCTGACAATTCAATATGATCCGAGGAAGTAGTAAAAAAGAAAATACAACTTTTTGGGCCCTGTGAAGCCTCCTGTTCTTAGATTTGTGCACATGAAGAATCAAGACTTATGGACCTAGTCCGGTGTCTTAAAAGAGGAAGATCCAAACTGAGCAATTTCGTAGTTCCATAAAGTGCATTCTTTATAGGAGTGAATAATCACTCATAACCATTCTATATAATGTTGGTGAAGCTTAGAACAATTTAGTGAATACCAAAGTAAAGATCTTGTCATCACATCTTCATCATCATCATCGTCATCGTCGTCATCTCCCTCTTCCTAATCAACATCTACAATCAATCTGCGGAAAGTGGTTAGGGCTGCCAAGATCTATGGTCGGAACAAGATGTTGGGTAGATCAACGGGTGAGAAGCATTCCACGATCAGAAGTTGCTCACTCGTTCATATGAAAAAGGGTTAGCATAATGTTAAAGTTCTCAAGGTTAAGCAATCCCGATGAAGGTAGTTTGGAGATCAATGGTTGATATTGATCTCCCAAAATCAAGCTGTGCAAGTTGATATTGTTGATCTCCCCTATTATGTCTCCCCTCCTCACTCGCCTCACCATTTGACTTGAGTCCTCTTCTTCTTCCTCCTCTTCCTTCCGTGGGCTCTCTGGTCTGCGCCATGAGCGCCCTCGAAACAAAGAATGATCTCTGAAAGTCTCTAGACACGTCAACGACTATCCATAATCCACCTAAAATTGGGGCTTTTGTTTGATCACTTTGAATTGAGCATCTTGGGAGGACATGATTCAATTCTAAAAATAGTTGTTGAATTTAGGGTTGATAAAAAAGTTGTTGCCTAAAAGCATTAGGTTTACATTTGGGGGTTTTTCTTTTAGGTAGGCGCACTGAAGGATACTTTTTTCAATGTGTTTGAATAATAATTATATGCACCGAGTTTTGAAAAGAGAAATGAGAATCCATATCAATCCCTCTCATTTGACATCTAGATGTTAGTAGACTCAAGACTAAAGTTTGAAAGATAAATTTTCAAGTCTTCTACTACTTAGGTTTATTATGGTGAAGACAATGCTTAGGGATTAGGTGGAGTTTGAAATTGAATGGCTAGTTACTCATGAACTGTGTCCATATGGACAAACATATCAATTAGCTTTGTGATGGTATTTGTAACTTTTTTTTTGCCATTAATGGAAATGTGGATCCTAAAAAACTTATTTCGTTGGAAAGATAATAATACAATGCTTTTAATAGCATGTAGAAAAGTTCATTTAAAAACAGGTAAGGTAAAATGTCATGGAAAAGTTATTCTTCCAATTTCTTTACCTTTATGTTGTTTATTTAAACCATTGGTTATGGAAATGTCAGTTGGTCACAACAAGGATCAACAATTTTAAATCTCCCAGAGATGTACAATGTTAGAAGTACACTAGTTTTAAGTGGATACGTTGGCACTGGACAAAGATCATCTTTTTAGTTTGTTATTAATGTTAGGGATTTGATGCCTGATCTCTTTTGGCCTTGTAACATAGCAGTTCTAATAGTGGAGCTCTTCTCAAAACAATTCTAGACAGAAATAAGCTTTAGTACCCCATGAGCCTACTTTCACCCCTAATTTCATATTATGCATTCAGATAAGGTTGCGACTCAGTTCTCTACTCTGATCACTTTAGTGTGATAGGAAACAAACATTTCCCTTCAAAAAAAAAATAGGCCAAAGAACATGCAATACAAAAAACCAATACTCCTAATGGTTTATGGCTATGTTCACATTAACAAAACAAGTGCATCAATCTCTTTCTAAATGGGCTTTTTCCCAATCTCATCTTCCATCACCGTTACATGTTCTTCATTCTCAACCTTTATTTTAGTCTCTCCTCCTCTATACTAACTCTTGAGTAATCCCCATAAAAAGAATCTGGAAGTGATAAATCATATGTACATGGTTTACCTCACTAATTCCATGTAAATGTTGAATCACTTGGGATTTCTTCTTATTGTCATTTTTTTCTATACAATGTTTTTAATAAACAATGAAATTTTTTTAACACTTAAATTTTCAAATGAAAAGAATGATTTATTTTTAAATGTCAACATTGAAGGGTTCAATTTCTCACAGCCCTTCAAAGTAAAATGAGACCTGCCCTTCAAATTCGATCCCTGATGACTCTGGAGCCATTCAACCTGGTAAAGGTGGTGTCCTGGTCAGGTCTGGTACAAAAAGACTGTCCTCACATACGAGCTGACCAATAATCATATCCCTCGACGCCATTTGTGACACGCCTTGGGTGAAGATCATGTCCAAAGCATCACCGATTCACCAACCTTCCCGTCTCCAGAGACCCGACACGTGGCTTGCGTAGAAAACAACAAGAGATCATGAAGTTCAGATCTTTGAAGCAATGAAACTGACCTCTACACGAAGCAAAGGGATGTGGCTAGCCGAAACCGTTCCAAACACCACTGTCAGCATAAGTGAAAAGGAAAAGAATGTCACGTCCAAACACCGCGATCCATGTGGACAACAATGCAACATATTCAAAGGAGGCGGCATGATTGGATTCAGAAAATAGAGATCCCTACCCACGTGTCCACTCATGCTGCCATTATGCTGACCAATCATTTTTGTATCCATCTTCATCTTCATCACCCTATATAAACACCACCTTCCCAGGTTGATTGAGATGCATAAGATGAATCAGTAATTAGAGACAATGCTCGAAGTGTTATCCTGTTAAGAGATTCTAACAATTATGAAAGAGTTGAAATAGCGATATGCTTTGAGAAGCTTGTTAGTCTCGGGGTGTTGATGGTTGGTGAGCTTAATTCCACGCTCATCTGTCGCCATGGTTTTTCACACCAGGAAAGGGCCAACCATCGGGGCTTGGATGTGAAGCACTTTGAATGTTTCCGGATAGTTGTACCTCTGGCTGCGCAGTGCCTGGGTTTTCCTGTCCCAGGAGTGTCTCTCCAGAAACCGTTGAAGAAATCACGGCTTCCAAAGTCCTGATACATGGTGACCGTGTTCAGCGGCAACCAGTAGGAGAAAATGCTCATGCTGGGGTGGCAGGTGTCCAAACTCTTCATCGCATCGTTTGTGAACTCTAGTTCCCAACATTTTATGAGGTGGTGAGGAGGTGGAAGACACCCCCCACTATATGACCTGTAGGAGAACCCGCGCCATGGGAGGTGGGGAGTACAAAGCTGCCCTTCTCCAAGTCCCCTCATACAACAGTATTGCCAGGAAAGAGGGGGGTTATAGAAAAGGCAAAGCATGGAAAGGATATAAACTCCTTTGCCAGTCCGAAAACCATGCAGAAAGGTGCCTTTGAGCACGAAATTACACAGACCCAGGGAATGACACGTTGTTGATTCGACAGACAGATGAGTGGTCGAGCCCAGTCAATAGTGAGTCATTAGAAGCATCCTTAACGTCGTTTTCATGACCTGCAAGCTCAGAAACAGAAGCGACATGCTGCCATCCAAACCGAGCACACACATTAGCTCCATATATAGTGTCTGTTTTAATATATGTAAACCGTGGCAGTAGTACCATGCTCTAAGTTGTTAGTAGTTGATTATGAATGTAAACAATTTCATGTCCTATTTTGAGGATTAGCCTAGGAGACTGAGATAGTATAAATTGCTCCCCACAAAGGGGAGAAGGGTTGGGAATTTTTAAGAGCATAGGCTCTCCACTGTAACGTGTTTCAAGCTTTCTAGATATATATGAATAAAACGGCAAAGGAATGATAATCCTTTAATGGCAGATATTCCTGTGTCGTCTTTTTCTTCAATAAGTAACTTCTTTCCGTGAATGTTTATCTTGTTTTTCATTCCAGTTTGTATTTGCTTTTCATGTTTGAGCATTAGTGTATATATGGTCCAAAATTCATCATTAGTGTATATGGTCCAGGCTTGCCAAAACAGGGTTTTTCACCAGTGGATGCAAAAATGGCTAAGTAGCCTCAGAAAGATGCCCGCCCTAAATTATGGGTTAGAGTAAATGCTCGCAGCACATGGGAGTCTTGTAGATTGGTCTTCGGCCTACCTGACCATGTCTTCAGATTGTCTTGGAAGTCGATGAAGAAAAAGTTATGGACCTACCAAAATGGTGTTTTAGGTAGATTAGACCAAATTAGGCAGATTAGTCCAAATCTACCCAAGTGGCCTTAAGAAAATGCTCGCCATGCCTCATAGGATGATGTGAAAAATCTATTGAGAATGTGAGTCTCTAGAGTGTTATATGGAGCATACAACCATGTAACTTGCCTCACCAGAGAGTCTCTAAGGAGGAAGATGTCAACCTACCAACTTTGTGAAACTTCGGAAATTGACTTTAAAGTATGAAAAAGTAGTCAAAACTACTCTAAGAGAATATAAATGCATGCCATAATTTATAGGAGAATATAAATGCCTGCAGCACATGGGGGTCCTATAGATTGTTGTTTTTCCTAGCTGACCATGTCTTTAGTTTGTCCTAAAAGTTCCTGAGGGAAAAGTTATGGACCTGCCAAAACAGGTGTTTGTGCCAGAGCAAACAAAAATGGCTAAGTAGCCTCAGAAAGATGCCTACCCTAAATTATGGGTTAGAGTAAATTCCTGCAGCACATGGGGGTCTTGTATTGTGTTGGTTTTTCTACCTAACCATGGTATTATTTCCCCTTAAGCATGTCTGAAGACAAAGTTATGAATCTGCCAAAATGAGGTTTTAGAATAAATTTTGGAGAAAGTCCTGAAAATGAAAGTGTTGGAAAACTGGCTCAGGTAGCCTTAAGAAAATGCCCGCCACAAATTGTGTGTTGCAGAAAATGCCCGCACCATATGGGGGTCTTGTAGATTGATATTTGTCCTACCTAATCATGTCTTCATACGGTCTTAGAAGTAACTGAGGAAGAAGTTATGAACCTGCCAAAACAGTGTTTCAGGCAGATTGGACCAGACTAGAAAATTGTCCTAGTGTTGGAAAAACTGGCTCATGTGGCATTGGAAACATGCCCGCCGTACCTTATAGGTGTATGATAAAAATTATCTGAAGATATCATCCTACAACTTGTTGAAAAGGCTATCTCACCATGGTCTCAGTTCTCAAAGAAGATGTTTGATGACAAGGATAATGGTTTGCCAAAACAGAGTTTAGGGACGTTGTTTTGCACTATTCCAGTACTAGCAAAACTGCCTTAGTGGCCTTAGGGAAATGCATGCCCTATCTCATAGGATGATGAGAAAAATAATATGAAAGTGTTAGGCTATAGCTTGTTGATGGGTGCATCTAACCATGGTCTCAGTTATCCCGTGGAGTGTTTTATGACAAAGATATAAATCTGCCAAAAGTAAGAAAAATATTATTTTGCATTTTAAGAACACGAAAATTAAAGTGTTAGATTCGGGAAATTGAAAAGGCATTTTGAAATGCCTGTAAGCAGGGGTTATTTTGATGATAAAATTCATCAGGTAGCATAGTCATGTTCCTTGGTGAACTGAATATCCATCCATACCTTCAGGTTGTCTTATGATGGTCTCATATGCAAAATATCGATCTGCCAAAAATAGGAAAAATAATAGTCTACATAATGAGAACAAAAGAAAATTGACCAAGTGTTAAAAACAGGAGTTAGAGAGGTCAGTTGGAAATGCCCACCAAGGGTTGTCTTTGTGCAAGTAAATTTATTAAATGTCATGGATCCATTCTTTGGTAAGTTGTCCATCTGCTCTTGACTTCAGGTCTCCGTAGAGTGTTCACGCGTGTGAAATAGGAGTCTGCTAAAATGGGAAGAAATATGTTTTGATATTCAAAAGAGGTTGAGAAGCTATTTTGAAATGCTTTCCAGAGGTTGTGTGTGTGTCAACAGATTTATCTTGTGATATGGTCTTGTTCATTGTTAAAATGACTATATAGCCATGCTTGTAGGTTTCCTTATGGTGGTCACATGAGGGAGAAATCAATCTGCCATAGTAGAAGAAAAAATGTTTTTACAAGTTAAGAACAATTTTGTCCAAGTGTTAAATTAAACAGTTTGGAAGCCTATTTTCAAATGATCTCCAAATAATGCATGTGTATCAAAAAGTTCAAAAGGTGACATGGATCTAGTCCTTGTTGAGGTCGCTATCCATCCATACTTTCAGTCATGCATTATGATGGTCATATATGTAAAAGATGGACCAATAAAGTTAGTGAAAAATAATAAACAGAGTTTATTAAATAAGAAGCTACATGAATGCATTTAGAAAAATAAACATACATTTAATAAAAAGAATTGAGACAGAGTTTTGAAGAACACATCTTACTATTGGAGAGATGCAATGTTTAGAAGAAGTTTTAATTGATTATTTCATTAAAACAATAAATAACAAACAGAGATTCGAAGAGGTGTCTAAGCATGATGACATGACTAAGTAGCCTCAGAAAGATGCCCGCCCTAAATTATGGGTTAGAGTAAATGCCCACAACACATGGGGGTCTTGTAGTGTGTTGGTTTGTCTACATATGGCATGGTATTGTTTCTCCTTAAGCATGTCTAAAGAAAAAGTTGAATCTGCCAAAATGAGGTTTTAGAATAAATTTTGGAGAAAGTCATGAAAATGACTAAGTGTTGGAAAACTTGCTCAGGTAGCCTTAAGAAAATGCCCACCTGATCATGTCTTCAGACTGTCTTGGAAGTGACTGAGGAAGAAGTTATGAACCTGCCAAAACAATGTTTTAGGCAGATTGGACTAGACTAAGAAAATTGTCAAGTGTTGGAAACAATGGCTCATGTGGCCTTGGGAAAATGCCCACCATAACTTATAGATGTATGATAAAAATTATCTAAAGCTATCATCCTATAGCTTGTTGAAGAGGCTATCTCACCATGGTCTCAGTTCTCAAAGAAGATGTTTGATGACAAAGATAATGGTATGCCAAAACAGGGTTTTAGGTTGTTTTGCACTACTCCAGTACTGGCAAAATTGCCTCAGTGGCCTCATGGAAATTCCCGCCCTATGTCATAGGATGATGAGAAAAATAATATGAAAGTGTTAGGCTATAACTTGTTGATGGGTGCATCTAACCATGGTCTCAGTTATCTTGTGGAGTGTTTTATGACAAAGATATAAATCTGCCAAAAGTAAGAAAAATATTATTTTGCATTTTAAGAATACAAGAAAATTAGTTCCAGCTTTCGGTTCGTCTTAGTTGAAATTGCCTATCTATTTAGTGCTCGACAGGTTCATTTGGTCTGGAAATATGTGAAGGCAAGCCCATCACTCCTGAGGGCCTTAAGATCAAAATGAAGTAGAAGTTTCCTATTCACTCCCTATCTTTTTATATGGCTACCTTGGTCTATCACCCATTCTCATTTGACATATTTAGTCAAACCCTATTTTTGATGGGTCCAAAGTGTTAGATTTGGGAAATTGAAAAGGCATTTTGAAATGCCTGCAAGGATGGGTTATTTTGATGATAAAATTCATCAGGTAGCATAGTCATGTTCCTTGGTGAACTAAATATCCAGCCATACCTTCAGGTTGTCTTATGATGGTCTCATATGCAAAATATCAATCTTCCAAAAATAGGAAAAATAATATTTTGCATAATGAGAACAAAAGAAAATTGACCAAGTGTTAAAAACATGAGTTTGAGAGGTCAGTTGGAAATGCCCGCCAAGGGCTGTCTTTGTGCAAGTAAATTTATCAAATGTCATGGATCCATTCTTTGGTAAGTTTTCCATCTACTCCTGACTTCAGGTCTCCATAGAGTGTTCACACGTGTGAAATAGGAGTCTGCCAAAATGGGAAGAAATATGTTTTGATGTTCAAAAGAGTTTGAGAAGCTATTTTGAAATGCTTTCCAGAGGTTGTGTGTGTGTCAACAGATTTATCTTGTGATATGGTCTTCTTCATTCTTGAAATGGCTATCTAGCCATGCTTGTAGGTTTCCTTATGGTGACCACATGAGGGAGAAATCAATCTGCCAAAGTAGAAGAAAAAATGTTTTTACATGAAGTTAAAAACAATTTTGTCTAAGTGTTAAATTAGACAGTTTGGAAGCATGTTTTCAAATGATCTCCAGATAATGCGTGTGTATCAAAAAGTTCAAAAGGTGACATGGAACTGATCCTTGTTGAGGTGGATATCCAGCCATACTTTCAGTTTGCATTATGATGGTCATATATGCAAAAGATGGACCTGCAAAGTTAGTGAAAGATAATAAACAGAGTTTATTAAATAAGAAGCTACAGGAATGTATTTGGAAAAATAAATAGAAATTTAATAATAAAAAATTAAGACAGAGTTTTGAAGAGAGACATCTTACTATTGGAGAGATGCAATGTTTAGAAGAAGTTTTAATTGATTATTTCATTAAAACAATAAATAACAAACAGAGATTCGAAGAGGTGTCTAAGCATGATGACATGGCAAGGTGTAATTAGAACAAGACATGAAGGACATAGATGACTAAGGACATGAATAATGAAATTGACAAGCAAGCATGACAAGCATGGAACATCTAGAGAGTCAAATGACCTATTCTATGGTCATTTGAAGATGATTTGGGAAAGACAAAGATGTTGGTGCAAAGATGACAAGGAGATGGTGACATGACAATAGACAAGCAAACTTGATGACAAAGATGGTTATGGGCATGATAAGATTGGTAGAAAAAGACGTTGAAATTGAGTTCAAGCCTTAGCTCACTGATTCACCCCCTCTCTTAGTGAGCATTGTGTCTAACAGACTGAAGTTTTCATTGATGCCAACAAGTTTTGTGCAATGGCCTTTGATTTACTCACAAGGAGACCTTGATAGTTTGGGCATTGGAACACTAGGTGGCCCAAATGGTCCAATCGGAAAGTTGTCCTTCTACCGTGGAAAGTAATTAACACTGTGTCAACGATCAATAGCTTAGTGGAGCATCGGGTCTATAAAAAAAAAGGAATTGGCTAGAGTCATTGTTGACCGGACCCTCTTGTTGCAATTACTCTAGTTTAAATAAAAGGAGGGAGTTGCAGGGTTGTTAAATTCGTTCATAAGGTACATGACCCGAAGAATACAATTGTTATTTTGAGCCTCAATGTTAGTTTGTATTCCCCAAAAAAGGATGCATGCTTACCTTCTATGAATTTACGGCTAGATGATTGTTGCAGAGTATGACTGATCTCTCTAGTTTTGGATATGGTTGATAAAGAAATCCGGGTTCAATCCGCGCTAAATCAATCACCAAGAACCTTGTCACAATTAGAGCAAATGTGTTGTGATACAGATTGGCATGCTCTCGCAAAGGAGCTGTAAACTGGAAATATAAAAGGTAAAATTATCTATGCTAACATTGTATAGGTAACTAGGTTACAGTAGTAGAGATAGCTGCAATGAGGTAGTGAGTTTCATGGCAATTACTATTTATCCATGGTGACATCATATATGAACAAGTGTAAACGTCTCTATGCAAAATATAAGGGCACATGGATGGCCTAAGGCGGGGGTATAGGCGGCTTCTGTCATATACATAAAATATTATATCACGCATAGCCAATCAGACCCAGACCCAAGAAAAAAGATGCAACAGTCGGGGCAAAAAATCAAATCTACTTTATTATTATTGAGGGTTTCCATTTCAAGATTTCTCTCTATGATCGGATAGAAGATAGAAGCAATCTTTTGCTTTGACGTTCAGTGCCAGCTTCATGCTTGTTGGCTTGAATATGAACCGAGAATATGAACCGAGGGAGGGTTGGAATTCACTTCTCACCCAGAACAGGTTTACTATGTTATGCAAATAGCGAGATCTTCTTAGTTAGATGTGGACGAAAATGCATGAGTTAACCCGTGCGTAAACAACCAAGAGCCGTTGAAAGATGGCATTGGTTTGGCGGGTGTGCAAAGATAGCCATATATCGTTGATATAGAGATGAAAGTTCGTCAAAAATTAAAAAACGTCGATATTGCCATGGTTTTTCCGCCATGGTAAAAAAAAATGAAGTATTAATCCACGAATGTTCAAAACGTGGAAATATTTCGTGGAAAAATCCGCCCAAATGTATTAGTGTCATGGTTATACCCTAGCATGGAGGATTCTAGCAAGGGAACCCACACTTGCTACAGAAAACCCTAAGCTAGGGTTTCACGGTGAGCAGCATCATCTTCATTCTCTTCACAAGCTAGGGTCTAACCCTAGACCACTTCTTCTTCACGATAGCTTTCAGACTTTCCACGTGCAACATCACACCATCTCGGACAACATCAAACCCTTCACGGGCAGGCTCTGGCAGCCTGAAACCTTCATGAGCAGCCTTCCCTTGGCTGTTATCTGTCCCGGGAAGCTCCAATAGGAGCTTGAGCAGTAGCATCAGGCTGGCTAAGCATTCGGGCAGACCAGATCTGTCCTTGGGCAGGTCATTTAGAGCTCAAGCAGGCATAAAGAAGTCTGGGCAGGGAAAAACAAGTTCCTGGCATACAATAACAGGGTTCGGGCAAGCAGTTGCAAATCCAGGCAGCTAGAAAAATTGATCTGGGCAACAGAAGGCAGATCCAAGAAGCAAGAAAAGATCTGGGAAGTACATCTGGGATTTTTGGGCAGCTGAGAGAAATTAGGGCAGAAAGCCCTAATTTGGATTTTTCTGTAAAAATCATGTTTAGTGGATTTTTGATCTATTAGGTTTTGAGAATTATTGAAGTACATTCATCTTAGAATTCTGAGAAACTCAAGTCATCTCATTTAAAAGATGAATTACTAATGCTTTTGGGGTTTTTGTCTTTTAAAGGTTTCCCCGTGAAAAACTCTTGTGTTCAATATGTGTGATGTTGTGGATGTTTCTACTGCACTTGTCTATTGTTATCTTATAGTCTGCAAATTTTAAAAGAATCCATGTTAATGCTAAAATTTAACACATAACAACACGTTTGTTTATTTTATTCTTTTGCAAGTTACATTTCGCTTCTTTTTTTGCTTTTGCAGGTCACAATGTTGGACTTTATGAACTAAATTAGATAATAATGATCAAAGTAGTAAATTGGATAACATGGCTCAAAATAGGTTTACAAGTACAACTTCAGAGGAAGAAAAAAAGGTTTATAACTAGAGCTTGTTAACTCTTAGGTCATCCTATATGTTAAGAGGCTTCATGTCAAAAAGATAGAAGGATCCATGGCATCTTATCCCAAGTTTTACAATGTACTTCGATTTTATTGCGCCAAGAGGCGCTCTATAGCCCAGTCTGAGGAAGATCTTGTAACGTTATGTAATGTTATGTAACGTTACATAAATGTCAGCCATTAAAAATAAAAAATTTAATTATCCTACAAAGTAACTTTTCATAAATGTCGGCCATAAAAAAATTAAAATTTTTAATTATCCTCCAAAATAAATTTCAGCCACAAAAACAACCTAATATGGGGGAGATGTTGTAATGTTCCTACATAACAAAACAATAAAAAATTAAAAAATTAATTATCCGCCAAAAAAATGTCGGTCAGAAAAACAACACAATATGGGGGAGATGTTGTAATGTTCCTACTCAACAAAATAATAAAAAATAAAAAATTGAATTATTCACAAAAAAAAGTTGGTCGTGCACATGGTTTTAAAACCATGTGCAAGGCCTCCTAAACAACTTATGGTTTTATTGTACATGGTTTAGGAGGTCGTTGCAAATGGTTTTAAGACCATGTGTAAGGCCTCCTAAACAACCAATGGTTTTATTGTACATGGTTTAGGAGGTCGTTGCAAATGGTTTTAAGACCATGTGCAAGGCCTCCTAAACAACCCATGGTTTTAGGAGGGCATTGCACATGGTTTTAAAACCATGTATAGGGAGATGTTGTAATGTTCTTTCCTAACAAAATGAAAAATAATAAAAATTATTATATGTCAGCCATAAATAGTATTAAATATTAATAATAAAAACATTATATGTGAATCTTAAACTAAAAGATGTGTCTTTTGGTCTGAATCACACTAAAGCTGATAGTTGAGTGCAATACTTAAAGAAGAGGTTTGCATCTCCAAAGATTTGATCCCTCTCGGCACTTGATAGACCCTAGGATTTGGATCTATGCTGGTATAACTTGAATGAACATGTTATTTTTATCTTTATGTATTCATCCTGATTATTGTGTGTACTTGATTTAATCACAGAAATAATTCTTTTGATTATGAAAAAATATAGTTTTTATTAGATACCATAGAATATTTTTGGCTTACCCCCATGTCATTTGAATTCTTAATAATGGAAATTAATGTATCTACATTAGTTGCATTTTAAGCCATGCACATAATATATTTTTGAACTCTCTCAAAGAAAGATTAAAGAACCAAAATTTGCATGGACTTGTAATGTGTTTTTTACCTTATAATTTTTTTAATGCAATGCCATTTGTTTCACACGTGGACATTGTAGTCATTTGTTTCACAAGTGGAAATTGTATTTTCTTGTTATATAAGCGTTAAATAATACAATTAGTTGTATGGTTGTTTCCTTATTTTTATTAAATTGACTATTTCCATTTGTTAATTAGTATCTTTGGTCAATGTAGAAGGGTGCAACCCTTCACCTACCCAGCTGGACAATCTAGGCATACTATCCAAGGCTGCACACTTGCTTAGCTAAGTGCACCCTCCAAGATGAGCATCTCTTTTACACACTCTTTCCAATGCAAAAAGTTGAGCCTTAGTTGGAGTTAGTTAGATAATAAAGTAAGCATGTAGTTGTTATGTGCATTTAGGGTTTGTGGTTAATTTTGATTCTGTCATTTTTTTTTCTTCAAATGGAAAGATCCACGGGAAACCCAACAATACTTCCCCACATTCGTGGATGGTAGAGGTGGTAAACCGCCGACCATCCCAGTAGAAGACCTAACCCCAGAGGACTCAAGGCTCGAACCTGTGACATCCCCCCGAACCGAGAGAGTGTACGCACGTCTTACCAATTGAGCTAACCCTTGGGGCTTCTCTATCATTTTTCTTTGTACTGCAAAACCTATAAAAGTAATTCTATCTACTAATAAACGAGGATATTATGGTTTCTTTGAGCATTTAAAAAATTTCTCTCTTTATGTTTTAATTATGGTTATTTAGACAAACTCGTATCAGAGCAACGATCTTGGTTGCCTTCTGCCTTGGGTTGTCAATAACTTTTGTCCACCCAGCCGATGCAAACATTTATGCCTTGAATCTCCTCTAAGGCTACACACCTATTTCACATAGGATCTACAGTAGTTCAGAGAACGAATTGATATGGGTTTTAGAGCATTCCCACCCACACAACCCTTTTCCACGTGGGCTCATCTATCTTGTCAGTCATATCTTCATAATGTCTCCTTGCTGAGAAGCAATGCCAGATGAATCTAACTTTGGCCTTGCAACTTTGACCAAGATCTTGCAACAACTCATGCAACTCCAATAGTGGTGCCCTTCTCCCTTCTAGCTAGATACCTTGTTGAATTTTCCTAAGTATGTTGGTCAAATGCAAGGGGATGCCCTTAATTCTTGGGTATCGAGCCTTTTTGCTTATTTCAAAACCTATCCCAACCTCAATGAAGAAACCAAGCTGCAGATTACCAGTCTCTAGCTGGAAGGCATGGCTCAGATTTGGTGGGAGTCTCAAACTAAGTAGTCTGAGCTTATGCTAGAGCTTAGTTCTCGTTCTTCGGCCAATTTTTCTCAGTGTCCTATTTGTTAGTGTGAGGATTTTTTCCAGGCCTTGAGAATGAGATTTTATCATCTTGGTTGTCTTCAGAACTTCATGTGCCGTTGACTCAAGTTTCGATCACAAATTGGGTAATCAATCCAGCGATACATTAACCTCTTTTGCAAGATTCACATACAACACATTCGTGAAAATGAAGAGGTACTCATTCTTAAATTTAATTATGGCTTGGTGGTTTCTTTGTTGAAAAGTAGAATTATTTATGAGTACTTCCTTTATTAAGGCTTTTTTCCACGCCTTTGTTGTGGAATGCAAAGTTGCTCCACATTGGTGCCCTCCTCTCCCCAACTCTGTGTCCTCCTCTCACCACCCCTTAGCACCTACCACTCCATGGCAAGGTCCTTAGTGCCATTTCCATCGCACCCACACTTACTCCTTTGTCCTTGCCCTTTCCACCAATCCTCTTCCTACTACTTACCACCTGGGTTGGGTACAAAAAATATGGTCCTTGCCTCATGGTCACTCAATGTGTGTTATTACATTTTCCATTGGTCATTTTCTCAATATTGTGGTGTGTGATGTGTCCCCTTTGGATTGCGTTGAGCTTCTACTTGGTATTTCCAATCAACATGAATGTTAGGCAGTTTACAGTGTTCATAATCACACCTATTACCTTCATAAGGAGGGGAATATTTACATCCTTAAGCCCATTTCCCTCAAGGAACTTCAGCTTGTCTCTGGCCACATTGTTGTTCACCTAGTCAATCTCAATCAATGTGTTTCCCTCTTCCTAGTGCACCCTACTAAGAAAGATAACCTATCCTCCTCCATCGTCGTCGACGTGGATCCTTTACTCTATGAGTTTGTCGATGTCTTTGCAACACCTGATGGCGTCTCTCCTCAATGTGAGATTCACTATTCCATTTATCTAATTCCTGGTACATCTATGCTAAATTCCTCTTCCAATCACCTTGTTCCTCGTGAGGCAACACAAATTGAGAGTTAGTTGCAATAACTTGAATTCTAGGCATATGCAACCTTGTCCATCCCCTTGTGCATCTCTTGCCTTCATTATTAAAAAAAAATAAACAAATGAATGGTATCTAATAACTAATTACCATGCTCTAAAAAAAGATACTATAAAAAATTGTTATCCCTTTCCCAAAATTGATGATTTGTTGGATCACCTTTATGTTGCTCATTTTTTCAGCAAGATGGACTTGATAGCTAGCTACCCCCAAGTGTGCATAAACCTAGCAAATGCCTTGAAGACTATGTTTAAGGCCAAATTCAATTTGTATTAGTGGATGGTAATTGTCACGTCCCCACCCCTCTACTCGGCGGAGAGGACGCGACTAACAACTAACATTTCGGGTAATCTAGCCCCATGAACATAAAATAAAATGCATTGAACTTAAACATACAGAGATGCATAAATGATCATCAAACAACGGAAGCAATCTCATTCATTCACAACATTTAACATGTTCATATGGATTTATAAAACAAACACAGTTGCAAGGATTTAAACACAAGAACACTTATCTTAGAAGAAGCTTGTCCCGCAACTAGCTACGTCGCTGCAACGTTCCACCCAACCATAGGCCAGTGTGCTCATCAATCGCTCAGCAACATTGCCACCCCTAAGTTGGGCATGATTCCACGGGGAATAAGGGAAACACTAGCAGGATCACACGTAGCTAAGGATACACAAAACTCAGCCAAGCCAACACAGCTGGGTTTATCAGGCTAACACGGAGTTGGAAAGGTTGGCTACTAAGCTAGTGAGCTCAATCCAAGAGCTATGGACACCTATACCAGAACTAGCCTGACTTCTAAAACATCCACACACACCCAACACAAGGAAGCATCCACTTCTCTGCTACATAGTCCCTCGGGCTATGCCTTCCCTTCCAGTGCTATTCAGGGGGTGTAAATAAGAAAGCCAGCCCTCTAGCTATGTCTATGAGGCTCCTGCACTCACTAGGTTTATCAAGCAGGCTCAAACCCCATTTCCACTCCAAAAATAGTTCAACCAAAATAGCAGAGGCATACACAACAATTTCCAGATCTGGGATTGATGAAAATCGACTTGGGAGCCAAAAACGAATTTGTGCATGGGTAAAACAACCCCCTTAGCAGCAATTCAAATTCCAGATTTGTTTATGGCCCTAACGTGGCTAAAACAAACTCAAATGACACCCAAAATTCATGGCTCTATTCCCCCCATTGGTTGTGCAGCTCTGAACATGAAATTCCCCAACTGCGGAGAGGTGGAAACAACACAAAAACGCCCCAGGAGTCATCCCAACCACTGAATTTCAACAAAAACACTTCTTAGCTCGGGGAAAAATGAAGAACACAGCGGGGAACATGAATGGTGAATGCCAGGAGCTCCAAAATCATGGGGAAGACCAAAAACGTGAATGATTTCACACACAGGAAGTTCAGAATGTCTGAGAGAGCTCACATGAAGGAAAGATGGTGGTGAAAACATCTAAACATGAAAGCAAGGTAGAATGACCTACATTTTTGGGTTTTTGCTTGCCCAAGGAGTCAAAAAGTCTTTCCCAAAAACTGGTGACTTCTCCAATTCGAATTTGGTATGTCATACCTTGCCCATCCCATGCAATGACCAACTCAACCAATTTCTGGCAGTAATAAATTATTGGGTAAGTAAGACAAGAAAGCTAGTTAACAGTTTGATGGGTTCTCCCTTTGACATTTGGCTTTTCCCCATTGGCCACAAAGGTTTGAATCCCCCCCCCCTCGCCTTATCCTTAGGAAATCATGCCCTTTTCATTATGGTTGCATTGGCATAGCTAGTTGTGGGTATTTTAATTAAAATGCATATTTGCATGGTGTCCAACATTATATCATGCCTGGCTAGCACAAAATACTATCGGCATCGATTTTAATCGCCGAAACATAAAACAATAATCCATGGCGGGGCTTTTTCATGTAGCTCCACACCATGATTAATTACAATATATATATCATATACATTTAATACAAACGGGGTCAAAACTGGGGTGTTGAAGTAATGCCCTTTGGCCTCACCAATGCTCCTGCCACCTTCATGCATCTTATCAATGACATTTGCTGCCATCACCTTGGGTGTTTTGTTATTATATATCTGGACGATATCCAAGTTTTCAACACTACATGAAAATAACATCTTTAGCATGTTTGTTCAATTTTGAAACTATTATGGACTCATAAATTGCAAGCCAAACATAAGTCTTTATTCGATCAAAATTTAGTTAAATACCTAGGTTTTATAATTGATCAAGAGGGTATATGCCTTGATTATGATTGGATGCAAGCATTAACTCAGTGGACCTATCCCATCATGGCTACATACCTTAAGATTTTTTAGGGAGGTATTAATTTCTATCGATAATTTATTCTTAATTTTTCACATCTGGCTAGGCCCCTCCAACTTTCCAATCAATCCCCTTTCTTGTGGTATTCAGATGTTGAGGATCATTTCACTTGTCTTAAGCAAGCCCTTTGCTCAACTCCTGTTCTCCATTTCCTCGACCTACACCAACCCTTTGAAATTGAGATGGATGCTTCCCCGTATGCCATTGGTTCCATTCTAAAATAGGGAGAATATTCTATTGCATATCATTCTGAAACCTTGTTTCAAGCCAAACTTAACTAGAATACCTATGGTAAAGAGCTCTATACAGTAATTCAATCTTTGAAGCAATGGCACCACTACATCTTAGGTAAAGAGACAATTTTGCATATTGATCATCACCCACTAATTCTTATTAATTCTCATTCTAAGATTCAGGAACAATGCCACCTGAAGTGGGATGCCTACCTACAATAGTTCCATCTAGTGATTAAATACAAATAGGGCAGTGCCAATCACATGGTCAATCTATTGAGTCATCCCCCAACTCAGGTTTTACCTATGTTGGAAGCTTAGTGTGTTGATTATGACCACTTTGGTCCCATTGGCATGTTGTGCTCAACCCTATGGAGTTGAAACAAAATTATTTTCTTGATTATGCCATCTGAGAGGGGCGGTTGTATAAAATCAATAAACTATGTGTCCCTTAAATTGATGATCGTTTAATCTTGATTCGGGAACCTCACTCATATAATGGGCACTTACGCAACTCCAAAACCCTCCAACACCTTCATTGCCATTTCTTTTGGCCTGCTATTCAATGTCAAGTGGACAAATATATTTGTTCATATTCTATGTGCAGTCAAAGTAAGCCTTCTAATTAGAAACATGACCTGTAGTAGCGCTTGTCCATCCCTTCTAGACCTAGAGAATCCATTTCTATTGATTTTTTTAGTGGTCTTCCCATGACATTGTGTAAGCATGATGCCATTTGGGTGGTAGTCTGTCACTTCTCCAAGATGATCCTTTTCATCCTCGGCCTCAAGATCATGTCAGCCTCTTAGACTGCATAACTTTTTTCACATAGGTGTGGAGACATGTTGAACTACCGAATTTGTATCATTTTTTATCGTGGCTCCCATTTCCTTAGCTCATTCTGGAAAACACCTTGGTTCCTCCTTGGTTGTCAACTTTGTTTTCCCACAACCTTTCATTCTGTTGTCACCTAATTTGCACCTCGAGTCACATGGCATAAATTTTCAAGCCATTGGGTGTGACCTTGGCGGCAAGCCAAAGTCAAGTACTGGCACTTGATCTTGACACCTTCGTCTAGGCTAACTCCTGGCAAAGCCAAGGGGGGTGGTCCCTATAAAAATAAACTAAGGCTTTTACACTAAAATGAAGAGCAAAACTATTCTAGAAGCTTGAAATGAGAATTACTGAAATAAGAGAGAGAAACAACCATACATTTAAAGTAGTAGCAAATAATATGATTAACCACGACACATAGTTGATTTAAGCAATAGGTTATGATAGACAAGTGCCAAAAGGGTGAATGGAGTTTGTTGAAAGAAAATGTTGTGCAATGCTTCTTGGTTAGTTTTAATTATTAAGGATGAGTGAATTACAGGAAGGGGGTTCTGATATACCGCAAATTACGGGGAACAAAGTATGTTTTCCAAGTGTGGTTCCATACAAGAAGAAAGGCTAGATCATAGTCGAGGGCTGTGTTCAACACTGACACCAAACGAGGGTGTAGCCAGATGGATCCCCATGCTCAATACCTAGTTGTACCCTTCTCTTTGTGAAATTTGCCCACAATGACAAAGGCGAGATGCCAGATTTCCATCCTTAGGGGGGATTAGATTTAATTAAATGTGAGTTTTTTAATTATATGTTAAGTTTTATCAAATGCTACAATTCTATTTTTGGTTGTTCCAAAGCTTAGGCAAGCCTACGATGGACAAGAGCAAATACAGAAAAGAGCTAATTATTCATTTAACTTACTTGAAAATCAACTTGCAAAAATAAAGAAATTGTTTCTCTAATTACTATAGACTAAGAATCTATTTTTTGAATACCACCTACTTGGGAAATCCCTTTCAATAGTATCGTACTTCGAGAATGCAAATTCGGGATTGTTACTTTGCAAATGATAAATAGAACTTGAAATAAAAATAAACTAATTAAAAGCAAATATATTCTACTAGTTAGTAGTTAAAATATTAATACAAAGTAGAAAATCAAACCATAAAACATGTAACACAAATCCCCCTGGGTAAAATGGGGTGTGGGCATTGGGTAGCCCACTTACTTTTCCTTTATTACTTATTATTACAAAATGAAATATGGATGTCTTTGTTCCTTATAGATATGGATCCAAAGGCTTTACAAGTTTAAAAAATGAAGCAGGATCAAGGTATATTGCTTCAAGAGGACTTACATGGCTTGGATATTCGATTTTCCAACAACACTTCCTCTTGTCACGGTGAGAAAAGCGTAAAACAACCACCTGTTTATGCACCAAATGTGCCAAATAAAGCATTAAAAACGTAAAATATTAAGTACTTGAAAGATTGAAAATAAGCATAAGTACTTAAACAATCTAAATATCTTCTAAGAATAATGCTTTAAACTTAGATCTAGTTAATAATAAACATACTTGAACAAACTAACATATAACCTTCTTGAAAGAAACTAGTTTAGATCAAACATGTAATGAACCATAACCAAGAAAGAAAATGATTTAAATGTGAAGGAGAGAGCTCAAGATGAATGTTTAGATCTATGGAATCCAACAGTGGGAAGCAAAGAGACCATATCATTCTGAAATGATTGAAAGTTGGAGGAGCCAACCAAAATCAACCATCCTTCAAGCGAGGAAACCTGCACCACTAACAATACTTGCAAAAAGGAGATTAATTATGGTATTTCCTACACGAGGTTAGAAGAGCATGCATATAAACAAATAGTACATGTGAATCCTAAATCTCTAAGCATAAAAAAGTAGTAAATGAAATCAAGCTAGAATCATTTACCCTATGAGTTGATAGCAATTGTCCCCAAGGCCAGATAAATCTCAACAAGAAGCAAAGAAAAATAACGACATAGTTACCTCATATACCATTGACAGTGATATTCCACGCACTAAAGCAACACACCATGGACCTCTAGGGTATCTCTATTCATCAACAAATATTACAATACGCAACTTCAAAGCTTGGGAAAAACTTCTAGTCCTCTGATCATGAGGAATGAGGAACCATAGCCTTTCTTAAATAGCCAAAAGGGGGGGGAGCACATTCCAAATTAGAGATGAGGGTGAGCTCAAGAGATAATTGGGGGTTTTATGGTGAGATCTCCTCTTGGGATGGGCACCACCTCTCATGTGGTGTGCCCTTCCTCCTTGGGATTACCACCCAAGCAACAAACAAGTGCCAACTCACATGATGTGCCCCTCTATGGGAGAATGCACCTCTCTATTAAGGATATAACTCACCCTCTTGATATTTGAATTCAATCAACTTGATTTGACATCCAATTAACTCGTTTTGATCCTTATTTAAGTGAGCCACCTATCTGGACATTCTGGGACAAACTTCCTTTGATTTAGGAAAGCTGTTTTTTTGTCTTTTATGTCTTTTTGACCATTTATTTGGTTTTTTTCGACAATTTCGAGAGAATTTTGATGTAAATGATAAATAATCACCCAAATACTCTCAAAAGTGGTTTTATGGGTATAATGCGTGCCTTGAGTTAGAAAACAAACACCCACATGGAAAATTTCACCTCCTAACCACTTTTTATGAATTTTTACATTTTTACATTAAAAAATTGACCCGTTTTACGAGAACTTTTTACTGACAAAAAATTTTAAAAATAGGGGGAACTTAGTGCATGTTCATATGACTAAGAAATGGTTACTAGCATGGTAATATACATAAACACTTAGACTTTAATAACCTCCTCAGGCCTAACCACCAAGACAATTACTCCAACTTTGGAGGTTTGAGTGAAAAACTTGGAAATTATGTTGCTGAAAAACAACATATAGTTAACAAGGAAAAAACACTCTAGAGTAACATATTAATCACTAAGTCTAAGTTGGCCAAGCCTGTTACAAAAATTCATTATGCTATGTCAACTTATTACAATTTTCTTGAGTGGTATGAACATGCAAAACTTTTGAAAATGGCCAAAATCAACGTGCTAGACTTTTGAACACTGATACTGAACAATTGACTTCTTTATTCTTTGGAGGCTCAGCTGAATAGTTCCACTAAGTACAAATTACGTGGTAACACATCCTCAATCTGATGGCCAAACAAAAGTGGTCAATTGCAGTTTGGTTCATACTATTCACATCTCTATTTCCAAGCATTAATGGGATTCCTACCTACATGTTATCCATCATAGCTAGAATTTTTCCATGGCCACTGGTATCTCTCCTTTTGAGGTCTATTTTGGATACCATCCTTTAGCCCCATCTAAGTTCCCTCTTACACCGGATCCTTCTGGTATTGCCCAAAAAGAACAATAATCAACTATGCCATTCATTTAGAATTTGGCTAAGAAGTAGGTTCAGGTCAATGAAGCTCTCCAAGCAGCTCAACTCTGCTACAAGCAATGTCATTATCTCCATTGCACTTCTCTATAGTTTCAACCTGAGGATTGTGTTTGCCTATTTCTAGATAAGCAACGCTTTAAAGGGCAATGCCATCATAAGCTACAACCTCTCATATATGGTTCTTATATACTCCTCCAACAGATTGGGGGTAATGCTTATTGTCTTGATCTTCCACCACAACTTGGTATTCATGTTGTCATCAATGTGAATAATCTGAAGCTATTCAAACCTCCTCTCTTGGAGGAAGCTATTATAATCTCTCATCTTTTGAGACCATTCTGGATTTTCAACCTCCTACCTAAAGATACATTCTTATATACTCATATTCAAACCACTTGTAAGTAGCAACATTTTTCTTACCTTGTTGGTCGTAAAGGGAAGCCATTGGCACAGGATAAATGGTTTTCTCAATTTACATTGAAAGATACCTTTCCCCACCTTATGACAAAAGTAGGGACACTTTCATAACTAAACATGGAGGAATTGGGCAATGTAAAAGGGTACACCCCTTCACCTTCCTAGCTACATGGTCTGGGCGCTCTCTCCAAGGCAACACAATCACCTCTTATGTGCCTTCCAAGACGAGCACCTCTTATGGGCATTCTTTCTAATAAAAAAATTGATCCTTGCCCAGAATTAATTAAATAAAAGAAGCATGTAACTATTACATGAATTTATGGTTTGTGGTTAATTTTGACTCTGTAAATTTGCTTTATATTACAAAACCTTTGGGTTCTTTGTTATTTAGCTCAATATTTAATATTAAGTATTTTATTTTTCTATTAGTGACAACCATATGGTGAGTAATTTGACATGTGGAAATTAATCATTTTCTAAGAATATTTAATTTTAAATATCTAATTTTTAACATATTCACAAAATAATGAATAAATAGTGATATTTTCTTCTTACATTTATTAAAATTTTGACATTATATATATGACCGTTAAAACTTTAATATTTTTTTTCATCCATGTTAAAATTTACTTTTTAAACTAATTATTATTATTTCTAAGGTTTTCATGTGATTGGTAAAAAATATAATTAAATTTAAAATTTTGAAATGCTAAAAAATTGGCTTTTTAATTTTATTTTATTTTGTTAGAAATGTCGGGTCCAATGCATTTTAACCATTGGCTAAAAAACCGCAATCTATGGGCATCTAAGCCATCAAAATCACTCATAAATTACACCCGGCTTGGGCCACACCAACCCTTAACATGATTAGATTTTTCGGTGTCTCCTCTCAACTAAGTCACCTCTAAGAATATTGAACTAAACTCGCCTTGCAAATGAAACCCACACCTTAACCAAGTGAACTAACAAAAATTAACAATTTTTTAAGCTTTAATTAAAAGGTAAAAAATATATTAGATTCATTTCAAAATTGAAATGTCTAATAAATTTACCTTTTAAATTTTACATAAACTAATTATATCTATCCCAAGTTTCCATGTGATTAGTAAATACAATTAATTGAATCCCGAGGTTCATGTGATTCATAATAAAAAAAGTAATTGAATTTAAAATTTCGAAATGTTAAGAAAAAGTGTTTTTAAGCCTTTAATTAAAATGTAAAAATTGTATTACGTTCATTCTAAAATTAAAATGCTAAATACATTTATCTTTTAAATTTTACATACTTATTTAAAAACAAAAGTCAATAACTTGTTATTAAGTGGAATCAAATTTATCATTACAAAAAGTCATGAAAATTTGTTTATCAATGAATGTGACAATTGTTCAAGACAGAGTCAAAATTTGATTAGAAAAGGTTAGAAAACCATTAAATAAATTAGGAGGAATGAGAAGTTCCCAACAACATATAATAGTCTGTCTATTTTTAAAATATAGTCAAACAAAGACAAACTTTTACAAACCCAAAAACTAATAAAAAACAAGGATAGTAAAATCAATAAGCTACCTATACCAATCAAATAAACACTGTCACTATTAGCCAAAAAAGACAAAAAGAGAAGTTCTGCTAATAGGCCCTATAGTATCCTTTGTCCACAAGCCTGCCATCGACGAAATTTTCAAAATATATAATACCTTCTTTTACGCCACGGGATTTTTTAGAAAGCAGATCTACAAGTGAATTGTTTTCCCTATAAATATGAGAAAAAAAATGGAAGGAAATTTGATGATCATGTCTCGAATCTGCTTACCCCACTATTCTAATTCAACCACATGGAAGGATCCACTATTAATGGACCAATCCATGACATTTTTAAAGTCACTAAAAATATGAATGGAAAGGATATTATGTAAGTGTGCAAATCGAAGGAGCCCCCACAATGGTGGAAGCTCAACATGGGTATTGGTATCATACCCAACCCCCATCCAAAGAAAATACGAAGACTTTGCAGAAATCCACAAGACCATACCACAACCACAACTATTAATTGCAACAGTACCGTAAAAAAATACTAGAGACATAATCTTCAATATAGACAAAAACATGTACCTTCCTAGGAGTTTTCTTCACTTGAGGCTTGTAGTATTCCCTGTAGAGTTGAAGTATTTTAATATTTGTAAGTTTAACCTATGCTGAAATATCTTCAAAAATACAAATGTTTCTTGCCCTCCATATGCCCCAACATACAAAGGAGGGCAACTCCTTATGGTAAGGATAATGATAAACCCACCATCTCAAACTGGCCTCAAAATGAAACTTTTCTCCATACAACTACAATATTTAGTGCCAAGAGCACCTCTTCCCAGACCGAGCAAGTAAATTGACATAGTACAAACAATTGATAAAGATCTTTTGTACTATTTTTACAAAGACAACACACACCTGGTCCATTGAATCCCATGGTTAGGAGGTTATCCCATATCAAAATTCTATTTTCCAGACATAACCAAATAAAAAACTTGATTTTTAGTGGCATATATCAGTTCCACATGTTCTTGGACCACCACTTACTCAAAATATCCACAATAGTTGAAGAAATAAGCTCATATGGAAATTGAGTAGTAATATGGCTAAAAGCTTTGTTCCCTTCCCAAAAAGTGTATATGCACCTTCAGAGAGTCTTAAGCTGAGATGATTAAGTCCAGTAATAAATAACTTCCATTCTTCTGCATGAGGAACAGACAAACCCAACATCTTTGTCGTCATCCAATATGAAGATTCATTGTTCAACACGTTTCTAACATGTGCAAGTATATGAAAGCCATTATAATTTAACTAGATATAGAGACTTTGATAAGCAAAAAAATCAGAACCTCCAACAATAGGATCCACGCCTAGGTGAATCAATTTACCATTCCCAAACCTTCAAGACAGATAGGACCCCAGCCAGTGATAAACCTTCAAGAAGTTAGAAAATTCTTCTTGGAGTACTTGATCAATTGATAAGAGGAAACCTCCTCAAATATTTTGCATGAATGGCATCCTTCCAGAGGCCATCATTGAATAATCCCCTCCACAAAATTTTGAGACTAAGAGCCTCACTAAACCGCAGGAGGGTTCTTAATCTCCCAACCCCCCAAATATTTAGGCAAACTTATCTTGTTCCAGCTAACTAAATAATACTTATTTTTTTTCCCACCCCTCGACCATAAGAAATGTATCATCTTTTTTTTCAAATATCGTGGAGAATAGCAAATGAATAATTGCAAGGGACATCCAATAAATATGTATACTCTCCAAAAATGCCTTCACCGGGATAAGCCTATCCTAAGAAAATCCATCTATAATCCTAGCACTCCAACCTCTTCTTCACTTTCCTAATGAGCCAGAGCCAATCAAATTCGCCATAATGATTAGGATTTAAATAATAGCCCATATACTTAAATCCATCCTCCAATGTACACCAATTGAAAGGAAATAAGAGTTTAACCTAAGACAGGATAGAAGAATCAACAACATGATGATAAAAACAAGAGTCTTGAGGACTGAACTCCATACCTGAGGCTTTCATAAACTGTAGGATAATGTCATAAAATCCAATCCAATCCTCAACTGTTCCTTTTCCAGATAACACCACATCGTCAAAAAACAACAAATGAGTGATGTAGTGGATTGTTGTCACTTTAATTCCATTCAAAACATTCACCTATTTGGCATTATTGACTCTGAGCCTGCTAAATTCCTCCACAACTAGCATAAATAAAAAGGGGCTCAAAGGGAAGCCTTGTTTGAGGCGCCTTCTACTCTTACAGAACTTTGATGGGGACTAATTTACTAAAATAGAAAAATAAGTAGATGAAACACATGCCATTATCAAATCCACCACTAGACCAATTTGAAAGAGAATAAGCCTAAAAAAACACTAGTCCACCTTATCATATGATTTCTTAAGGTCCATTTTGAGCACCATAGCGTCCAACTTCTTAGAATTGATGGAGTGCAGGAATTCTTGTGAAACCCCATAGGATTCAAAATATGACACTTACTCAAGAAGCCAAATTTTTCTTGGGACATACACTCAGCAAGACTTGGGATTGATCCTTTCATCCATAATCTTAGAGGTGATCTTATAGACTAAATTGCATAGGGAAATCGGTTTGAAATCATCAAATGAAGAAGGCTTATATTTCTTGGCAAACAATGCTAAAAAAGTAGACTTCAATGATCCATATATGGATCTTTAAGCATGGATTCTTCAACCACATTAAGGAGATCTTGACCCATTATCTCAAAAAAATGCAGAAAAACATCAACAGTCCAGCCATCAATCCCAAGAATTTTTTACTTGGGAAACCTTTTTATAGTGGATTCAACCTTAACCAAAGTGACCAATCTACCAACAAATTCCCCTTCTTCCTCTGAGAAAAATATAGGATAGTGTTGTACAACCTTAAGCTAAAAGTGAATCTTAGTAAGATTAGGGTCTGAAAACATTGGAGAAATGTGCAACTGCAACATGATCCAAATCCCTAAGGGAATTGATGATATTCCCTTCAGGATCTTTGAGATCCCAAATAGAGTTAAATTTCCTTCTTTGACAAGCGAACTTATGAAAAAAAATTGAGTTACAATCTCCATACTTGATCCAAATAGCTCGACTTTTAAGTCTGAAGGCTTCTACTCGGATTGTTGAGAGATTAATTTCCTAGCTTCCAATTCAACCAACTGGTCCTTCGATTCTCTGGATAATAGACTTGAAAGGTGCTAAGCATACATGTTCAAAATATTTTCTTCAATCAAGGACAATTCTATGGATTTCCCCTTCTTTTTGTCTTTATCCCATTTACTTGACCATAAATTTTATATTTTTGAACTTTTTTGATAAAAAATCCATAGAGGAATCCTCATTTCCGAAAGAGGAAGAATTCCATAAGTATTTAATCAAAGAGATAAACTTTAGGTATTCCATCCAAACGTCGTTAAACTTAAAGGGGTACTTGTGCACAACCTGTTACACATCAAATTGTAGATAGATAGGATAATGATAAGAGATACATGATTTGACGATCCAAGTTCTAAATCTCCCCACATAATCTACAAATACCTCCGATAAAAGGAACCTATCCATCCTCTTAGCGATGCCTGTCTTCTAGTCCTTCCATTGCTCCAGGTTGGAGCAACATGACAAGGCATAAAATCAAAAATATTATGACATGAAAAGAGATGCGCAAAATGATCAAATGGATCCAAAAGAGGAGCTTCACCCCATGCTTCACCTGCAAAAAGAGTAAGATTAATATCACCATTAAATATCAAATACTCCTCGTGAAGAATGCCACTGCCATCAATCTGATTCCAATACTCCTCTCTGCCACGATAAGGGGCATAACAATACACCACTTTCACCTTATGGGGTAACCCTCTGAACTTCCCAGAAAGAAGAATTCCTGCAAAAAAATGACAAGGATTGAAATCAACACCTAAGGGATTCCAAATGGTAAATAGTCCTCCAAAATTCCTAGAAGCATCCAAGGCACAACATTCCCAATGAGGAAAAATTTTAAGGAAATATTCAGCTACAAGAGAGTTGCAACACATGATTTCCTTATCCAATAACATGCCCACCTTATTCACCTGGAAGAATCGTTTGTGGGATAACATATTGGACCTCCTCCCTATCCATCTGATATTACAATACATAGTTAAAATTAATCTCTCTGTAAGTGGGTCTCCATGGCTCTAAGTACCCCAGATACATCAACATAATAATTCTTAGACACAGAGTTTAAATGATCATTCGGTCTAGCAGATAAAGAAGCATAAACATGATAAGAGTTAGACATCACAACCTGATTGGGAGCTTTATTGTTCTTCCTTCGATGAATGATAAAATTAGCACAACAAATCAAGGAAGAATAAACCACATGAAACTACGAGGGCCTATCTAAGAACACTTGTAGAGGGGTATTTGCTCATATACCTTGATAGGGAGGAGATGAAGAAGTATTACCAATGGAATGCCTCCCAGAGACCATGTCTAGCAAGTTGGGAAACTCTTCTACATGATGCGCCCGAATACCACAATTACTAAGGGAGAGCTCATAATCATTGATATTAGGTGGTGAATGCAATGAGGCAACCACCAAGCCAAGAACTTCATGTTCATAGACATAGTCTCTTAATCAAACGAAAACCCCTACCCCACACAAAGAACACTAGGGATCGAAGACATTCTCCTGATCTAAAGAAAGCCCCGACCCCACACTAGGAACACTAAGGTCATTGCAGACAACACTATCTTGACCACCCGCATAAAGAACCCTAGAGGACGAAACTTCAATCTTTGTGACAGGTATAATCATCGGTGAGAGAGAAGGATTATCACAAAAACCCCCATCCTTACAATGCAACAAACTAATTTTTTCAACATTCAACGACATAAAGAAATTAGGGTTTGTCATTTTAACTTATTGACGAGGGATGGAAAATATACATCCGAGCAAGTATTCTCCAAAAATGATGAAAGATTTGGGTGCAAAGAGGTCGAGGACACCTCACCATCCACCAATTTCCTGCCAGAAGAGCCATCTGAATCTGAAGACCCATAATTTGCATGATCCTTAGACAATCAAGGACAATTCATCTTCATGTGACTCGTCTTGTGGCACAGGAAGCATCTAAACGACACCTTAAGAAAATCAATGCGCTGAAGGAAATCCAACCTACACTAGGAAATCCACATCTTCTCAAAATACTATTTGAAGTATCCACCTCAACAACTAGAGAGGCCACCCTCTTATCAACATTAGAGAACACCTTGTCCTCAATATAAATGAATCTATCCACCATATTTGCCACTTCTTTAAAGATAGGAGGAGTCCACAACTAAAGGGGAAAATGAGGAAGTTGCATCTAAAGGTGTCGCTTCATCACCTTCTCTTTGACCAGATTAAATTCCACATGCCATTGGTCTAATACTAAAGAGCCCCTACCGATTAGCCATGCCTGTGAAATAATAAGTTCAGTGTCTTCCTCTGCAAGAAAACAAAAGACACACCAACCATTTACTAAGATGGAAAGCTTAGGAACTTGGTCAACAAAGGGAGACGAGGTCTTCCTAAGCCACTCAACCATATCAATTTTAGTCATTGTGATGAGCTCCAATTACCCTAGTAGTGCATGCTTAACCAAACATGTAACCTTGTCCATGTTCACTTCCTGCCCCAAAACCATATATACGTATCCTTGAATGCCCCAAGGGTTTTCTTTGCACACCGCACTCGAGCACGACCCCCAAAGATCCTCCCCTTAATAGGTTTAGAAAATATTCTATCTTCCTTTCCATCTGCCACAAGAGAGACGTCATTCACCTCATCCATTAACAGATGTTGCACATCAACCACTAACAGAACCTTAAGAGAAACCCCAGGCAAATCACGAAAGACACACTTAACTTGCAAAGTCTTAAAGGAAGGTAGGTGAGAAGGGGTTATCGGTGACACGTCCACGACCACCACACAAGCTCCCGCACTACACAATACTAATGATCCCTGCCACATCAAATACCTATGCATGGAAGAAATCCTGTCCACATGAGAAAACCACAACCTAATTAACCTAGCCCCTACAACCGAGGTGGAGTGACATTGTGGAGGAAGACTGGAGTCCGGGGTAATCGAAACCTTACATCTGCCTATCATATCCATATCTGAGTGGAATATGCTCTAGTGCAACTTGTCCTCCGTTCCAGGATAGTCTAACACATCCATAAAAGCAAGGCACATACTACTGGGGAAACATCCAAAACCTGACAAACACGAGGCCTGCACACAACAAGAGGTCCCTATCCTACCATTCAGAAACCCTAACCAAAAACCCTAGCTTCAAATCTAAGCCCAACAATGTTAGACTCGATAGCATTATCGACATCATGAGTACAAGTGTTCAAAGCTAGCCACGGGTTAATAGCCCATGTTGTTATTTCAAAACCAACACCCTTTTTAAATTTGACATACTTATATTTACACACAAAAAACATTACAATAAATTCAAAATTTATATCAAAATTTATATTTTATTTTTTATAACCAAAAGCCATTATATTGATTGAAATTAAAAAATATATACTTAATAAAAACAATTATTAACCAAAA
This sequence comes from Pseudotsuga menziesii, assembly GCA_001517045.1. Lineage (NCBI taxonomy): Eukaryota > Viridiplantae > Streptophyta > Pinopsida > Pinales > Pinaceae > Pseudotsuga > Pseudotsuga menziesii. The sequence continues at coordinate 137,084 of LPNX010127642.1, forward strand.
AGACGTTATATCTCTTTAAATCAAAAACTCATTATATCATTCGAAATAAAAATTTTACTCTTGAATTTAAAAAAGTAGTTAACCAAAAGATTAAAATAAAAATAATTAATCTAGATAAATTATACAAATTGAAATTAAAAAATAGATACTTAAATTTTAAAAAACAATGATAAATAAACAAACACAAGTAAAAAAACATTGTTATTAAAACGTAAATAAACATACAAAAGTGAAAAGCATTGTTATCAAAACCAAACAATGTTATTTGCATAAATTTTGTGAATAGTGAACCTAACAATGTTATTTGTATAAATTTTGTGAATAGTGAACTTAACAATTATTTTTAACAAAAGAAGTTAAGATGGTATTTATAAAAGATGGAAAAATTCAAAAGAATAATACAAAATTCTCAAAAAAGATTTAGAGGTTTTTGAATAATATTTTGACCTTATTTACAGTAATTTATGAAGGAGAAAACTTATGCTAAAAAACAAAATTCCCTTAAGTAGATATTGATTCTTTCAAAGCTTCCTACAAGCAACTTATAAAAAAAGTTCATAAAAGAATAGACTAAATGCTAGTATCAATGTCCGAAACCTCGACATCATACGGGTCTTATTCTCCATCTTCTAAATTGTTCTTAGCATCTTCATCTTCTGCATCTTCTTCTTGGATTCCAACATCATAATCATGATCCTCATCTATAGTCTCTTCAACATCCTCGTCATAGGAATCCCTAGAGTCTCCCTTAGCTTCCTCACTATCCATAGTCTGGTTACCTTGACTATCCTTAGTATTTTTGGCTCTCTCCTCTGAACTAGAGATAATTACATAAACTGGCTATAGAACATAGATCCCATTAACATTCTTATCTTCTGAGTTTTCATCAATCTTGGAAATTTTCCCTGCAATAAGATCCTCACACTTGGCTAAAGTCTTTGAAATTGCTTGTACTTGCACATCACAAGCAGAAACAGTCCCTTCAACATCAACAATACATGCTTCCATCCTAGAAGTAAAGCTTCAAATTTTCTTAGAGGTTTCTTCTATTTGATCCAAACGACCATCCAAAACAAGCATATGGGTAGTTAATTGATGAACAATGACTGTTAATCCTTCCATCTGATCTTTCAACCACCTCAGTTGGATACGAATATCATGGATACTGAATTGAGCATCACTAATTCTCTCTGTGAGATCCTCTATCTTTTTTTTCAAAATCTATTATGGTAGTGCAGTCCCAAATCCCTTCGATGCTGCCAATTCCTATACAAACTTAACTACTAGAGTTGTTGAATATAAAATTCAAAAGTGTAATCACTACCTTCAAGGTCGACAGAATGCTCCGCCCAGTCCCAAATCACTCCTGAAAGATCAGGGTTTCTATTAACCTGACGAAAGAACAAAATTAGCATTTCTTCCCAACTGCTCAAAAATGATGAAGGAAAGAGAAATCTTTGCTCAACCTATCCAGAGGGCAAAGTCACCAAAACAAAAATATAAATTATTGTGTCCTCCCAGACCCCAGTATCTCAGACCTTCCAAACAAAGGAAAGAGCATAAACCAATCTATTTGGTTAGAAAATTACCTAAAATTGAGAATCCTCACTGATAAAAATTGCTAGGTCAGGAAGGTTATCTCCTCGTGCATAGGACAAGTCCTCAGAATTCACTGCATTCTGCAACACCATTCTAGGAATGAAATCCTCACAAGGTCAACTACCTCCAACACAATGAACACAACAACAAGAACTACTGTAACACACATAGTGTCGAAGCTAATACTGCCCTTAACATAATGAAACCTCCCAATGAAGCTACCTACCTTCAAATGCCTGGGGTCAAATCCCAAATGTACTAGCAAAACATGCCCATTAAGGTTCATATACCCAAACACCTACTAACCTCCACATGACTAGACATATTGAAGAGACCATTCTTTCAGACTATTGTCATTTAATAGAGTTAATTCTTGATAAGACATGAATTTTGATGTTGGAGATCTGCCTGATTTGCAAAGTAATATCAAGGGGAGCCAATAGGATATAATTTGGCCCCCATTTTTTTAAAACCCCCGCAAGGCAATTGCGAGGCTTCATTAGCTAAATTGTTTGCAATAACGTTATGATCTCTTTGAAAACGATAGAACTAAACATTTGGAATTTGTTGAAAAAGTATGAAAATGCACTTGTAAAGCCTACCAACTATTTAATCTAAAATCTTATGTCAACATTAGTTTAGGAAATTATAAAGAGAGAGTCTTCTATCACCATTAGTGATCGAATTCCTAAATTCATTACTTCTTTCAATCCTAAAGCATATTACCCTACTTAATTATTAATACTTCTCCTAATAAACTTTGAAACAACAATTCCTTCTAGTCAAAAAATAATAATAATAACCCCTAAATGAACCTAACAATATTAATACCCCTAAATGAACCTAACAATTTTAATAAAATAAACATATTTATTAGTTATACTTTCTAACTACATTGTTTAAAATTTTGAAATGTTAAAAAAACAAATATTTATATGTCACTTCTTTGTTGTGACAATGAACTACTCCTTTATATTATCGATACATGAGATCATGAAAAAACAATATTTTGAAACAAAAGAGATGCCTTTACTTTTGATTTTACCAAAATAAATTTGAAATTAAAAATTTACATTTTCAATTAAATTAAAAATTTAATTAAATAAAGTTCATATATATATTTCAATTAAATAATGATTAAAACATTTTTTTTGAGTTTCAAATTAATGATCTTAAGTGAGAGTGTCTTAACTATACATCCATTCACTATCTATTCTACGCTTGTAATTTTTATACATTTATTAAAATTTTGAGATGTTAAACAAATTGACTTTTAAGTTTTAATTTAAGATTTAAAAAAATAATATTGATTTTTAAAATTTTAATTAAAAATAATAATTATATTCATTCTAAATTTAAAATTAAGAAGCATAGTCCACATTGCTTCAAAGCATTTAGCCAGAGACATATAACACTAAATAATAATGCTCACAACATATTCTCGTCATGATCATTTGGGACACCCATCCCTAGTAGCTCAAGTGGCTTGGCATCATATGAGATAGTAAGGGATAGAGTTTGGGGTTGCTTGTCACTAAAGGCGAGTGTGAGAGGCATTCTACATGGATGTTCCCATCACTCTCCAACATATCTTCTAGTGCAGTGGAAACCACTATGATGAGAGACTATGCTAAAGAGCGACGTGAGGAGTTAGGTAAATATGTACTAATTGTGCATTGGGCCTACTCTAGAGCTCCATCAATTGTTGCAGGGGGGAATCTCTACTTTCATTTTGTGGGCATGCATTACGATTTGTAAGGATATGCACTGTGATTTGCAATGTTAGATTAGGATGTGTTAGTGCACCAACCTACTAGGTCAAAGTGGGAGAAGGCTCATACTTTTAAAAAAAGACATCATCATGCTCCTTCCAAATAAGCATAACATGTTTTGCAGAAGTATCCATTGTGTACGAATTCAATAACCCAAGGTAATCTACCTACAAAAAGAGCATCTTGCCATGTACTGAATATTGGAAGGGAACTTTCCTAGAGCACACATACTTAGCTGAAGGACATAATCAAAAGAGATGTTTCAAGGTACCATCTCACCCACATTGAAAGCAACATGAGTTTGGATATCTGAAGCAAGAAAACATTTTCCATATTGGTAACCCTCCTATGATTAGAAATGAGGGAAATATTTTCTTTTTTGGTTCATGAATTGGATTTCAAAGACTTCTTAGTTTGAAAAACCGATTTTCTTGCTTGAGTTTCATGTGTTATAGGATATTGAGTTGTCCTAATAAAAGCTTGAAGAAAAGCCACATGTAACAATGGGTTGGGTTGTATTAAGTGAATTTTGTATCTCAATCCCACTTCCAGCCTCTAGACTAGGATTGTTAGCATTAAAGGTACAATTTAAGAAAAAGGTCCTCTAGATTCAAAGCTTGCACATGTTCCAAGACAAATTAGGCATAGGGTAGAAAGAAAAATTTAGTTCCAAGCTATCATTTGTGTATTTCTATTACTATTGTTGATTCAAGACTTGTGTTATGCAATTTTCAAATCTTATAAATCAATGAGAAGAATATTTACTTGTGGTATTTGAGTGAGTAGTTTTCGATTCTTGTAAAGTCTTTGGGGAGGGCCCACCCTGAGCAGTTGCAGGGATCTTATGGTTATGTAGTTTAGATTTCATTTCATTATCGTTTATAAGTGTTTTACTCATTATTTACTTTCCTATAGAAACAATGTAATTTTTCCTGTAGAAATTATGTGTGTTCCTGTAGAAATCCTGTAATATGCAATTTAGCTTATTTTTAGTAAATATAAATGTTTTTTCTGCTTCATAGAAAGTTTAGATTTTGGTTGATGTTATGTTATTTACTTTGCATGCTAGGTATGAGATGTTCTTTGCTTGGTGAAAGCTCAAAGCTTACATCTTTGCACATTTTAAAACCACGGTTTACTTTGTTTCTAGTTCTTGTACATTTGAGAAATAGTAAAAGGTGGTTTCTTCCTCCAAGGGTGCTTGACCTTACAAGGGAGGTATTCCTTCTCTTGTCTCTCATGAAAAAATAAGGAAATAAGGTTTGAGCATGAACATTGTTATCCTGCAATAGCACAACAAGTAGTTAGATTCTCGTTTCTGTTTGAAGTATTTATTTATGTTTGTAGATGAATATATTTTGTTGAATACCTCTTAAGTTTTTACAAACTCCTAGATTGATAATTAAAGTTAAGTTTAGGATTTAGTATTATTGTTGCTAACCCAAGGCTAATCACTTTGTGGCGTTGTTGCTAGGGAGGCCTTTCAATTTGTAAAAAAAAAAATTAGAAAATTAGAAAATCATTCAAAAATATTATTTTTAGTATGCATGCCTTGAGCTATGGATGAATTTGGAATATTTTTTCCAAAATCCCCCACTTAGCGCAAACTACGCTCAATTCATAGAAGAGGACAAGAAGAAAATCATGAGATAAACTCTCACCCTCTTCAATTTGGAAGAAGAACCAATCTCTTTGGAAACCCTCTTGTGGATATGGGAGACTGACCCACATATATAGAAGTTGATTAAGGAATTCCAGCAGTCAATAGTTCCATTGAAAAGGAAGAGAAGTAAAAAAAACTATGAGTTTCCTATAAGGGAAACCAATGATGAAGACATTAAGATGAAGAACATCAATCTTTCTACCTTGCCCAATTTTCATGGTCTCACTTCAGAATATCCATATACGTTTTTGTTTGAGTTTGAAGTGATTTGTAGAACCTACGACTATGTTTTAGATGATCAAAATCTTAAACTTTTCCCCTCTACTATGAAAGACTCGTATTTGAGATGGTTCATGAGTTTGGAAGGGAACAACATTACCACATGGGAATAGATGAGACATACCTTCATTGAAAAATATAGGGATTATTGCAAGGTTAGAGATACTCGAGATTAAATATTTAGGATGATACAAGGGGAGAGTGAATCACTAGAATATTATGAGGAAATATTCCAACTTAGTTATAACAGGGCTCATAACTATACCCTAGATGAAGAATCCGTTAAAATCGTACTCCTTAGGGGGGTGAGGGAAGAATTTTTGGTAACCCTAAATCTATTATCTAATGACAACATTTATTAGCTAAGGCTACAATGAAATCAAGAAGATCTTTAAGAACTATTATAGGTATGTGAGAAAAAAAGAATAGAGGGAAGGATCTTATTGCCCAATCATCTAATAATTCAATCCTAACTCTTACTAAGTTTAAGAGAGGGAATTTGTTGGATGACACAAAAACAATTATCCTCCACACTCTTTCCATTCAAATGGGCACCTTACAACTTAGTATGAAGAAAGAGGAAGTTGGAAAATCCCTAGTAGTTTTATGTCATAAGTGTAGAAAGAAACATGAAAAGAATGTTTTCCCATTAGGTACGGTAGGAGTCATGATACAACCTACACCAATATAATGTTGTGGGGTCTGTGCGAACAAACATGCAATTAATAACTATCCATTCCTACCCCCTTTGAAAGAAATCCTTAATGAACCTAGGGACAAGATGGATCTCCTGTTTTACATGATTCCAAGGAGGACAAGAGCCTCAAAACCTTTTTATAATCCCTATAATAAACATCCCTATAATCAACACTACTATAATTAACAACCATATGTTTCTCTCTTCGGGAACCCCTCTCAAACTCTCCAGTGGGTACCCATGGGACAAGCTCCTTTGCCCAATCAAATGTCATTTGAATGGTAGAACCCCCTGGAGCAACAACCTCAAGGATCAACTTTCCCATATCATCCAATAGTTGTATTTACAGGATCATTTCTAGCAACAAATTGTAGGTTGCCCCAACAATAGGTTTCCCTAATGTTAACTCCAAACACCCCAACTCAAAATATTGTCCAACTAGAACCTATGTCACCCCAAATGCCTACTCAGCTAGCACCAAACCCAAACAATAGATGTATCCAACCTGTGTATAACAATGAAATGAATATACATTCAAGGAGGATAGTAAGAAATCCTCCAACATCAATATTTATAGAGAAACATGACATCCATATCAACCAAGATACCTCTAAGGAAGATGTAGAACATATGGGTTCAAGGAACTTTCCATCTCCTGCTCCCCCATTTCCTCATAGGCTAGAGTTAGTAGAGAAAGACAAATATGAAAATATTCTCCTTGAGGAACTCAAGAATATATGTTTGCATATTACCCTACTCCAAGCCATCAAAGAGATATCCATCTACAATAATTTCATCAAAGAAACTTGTAGCAAGAAACCTGGGAAAATGAGGAAATATTGTCCTACTATTAATGTTATAGGACAACTTACTAACATAATGATAGGGAGAGTTTGTAACCCCAAGTACTCTAAACCAGGAAGTCTTGGAGTAGATATACATATCAATAAGGATCTTATACAACACACTTTGATAGACTTAGGATAAGTAATCGATGTCATGACCAAAGATACAATGTTGGAGCTAAACCTTCAACCATTGTTAAGAAATACCACCACAATATTGCAGATGGAAAATAACTCAACTGTGTGTCCAAAGGGAATTTTGGAAGACATCATTGTATCCATAGATTCATGGTAATGCTATGCATAATTTATAGTATTGCATACCAAATCCAAACTTAGTGGATATCCTCTTATCCTTGGTAGACCTTGGTTGGATACAACATATGCTTATATAGGATGCAGGGTAGGGGATATAACATTTACCAATGGTTCTTCACAAAAGAAATTAACTCCTTACCCCCTGCTAAACATTTTGCTAATACAGAGGAACCCTTATGGGTAGGAGAAGAGGATGATTTAAACTAAACTATCCACCTAGTCCTTACTATAAACATTGCCCTTCCAGTTAGGCAGCAAGAGGAAGATGAAATATAATCCAATTTTCTACAAAACCTAACCACAATCTTTTTCTTATAGGAGATGTGGTTATTGGATATGAATGGGAAGATACACGAGTCCTCATGGATGAACTTGTCTGTCAAAGGTTATGTTCATAGAGGAAGGATAACCTTCCACTAAAACCATAGAAACTGCATAGGGAAAGACACTAAATTTTGGTCATCTTTTAACTCTTGATCATGAAGAAAAACTGCTACAAGTGTTAAATAGACTTAGTGCAACCCTTGCACGACATTACATAGAATGAAATGGGTTCACCCTGACATTTGAAAACATCACATCTACATTAAAGATGAGGCTATTCCCATAAGGAAACCATAAAGAATAATGAATCCAACATTAAAAGACATTTTTAAGGAAGCATTGCAAAAGCCTATAAATGCTTGTTTTATCTACCCTATCTTTGATAGTGACTGGGTATCTGCATTAGTGGTAGTTCCAAAGAAGGGAGGAAATTGGAGAATATGTATAGATTACCAATAACTCTAGGAAAGATCACTTCCCCTTACCATTCATAGACCAACTATCAGATACCTTGACAGGTAAAAATTTATTTTCCTTCTTAGATGGGTTCAATGAATACAACCAAATATGAATCCCCCTAAAAGTTCAAGAGCTACACTAAGTCAACACCTAATTCAATTTCAAGGAAACACAACAAGCATTATCAAAATCAAGCATGCATGTAAGTTGATAAGATAGTTGAACTTACCATTAAATTACTTAAGGAATTTACATACTTCATTGTTTTAGGTTATTACAAAGATTATCCTAAGTCCATCCATTATTCGATGAGGTCATCGATCTCTAAAGTGGGGGGAATAATTTATTTTATCAAAGATTGAGAAATCTTTTAGCTTTTGAGAACATAAAATATTGGATAAGGTGAAGGGAGTCAAGACTGAGTCTAGGTAAAAATATTCGCATGAAGTGGGGTATAAGGAGAGTTGGGTGTATGAAAAGTGGCACGATTGAAGCATGGACGATAAATTATGATTGACACTAACAACCAGTCCAATTAAGGAGAATTTCTTTCAAAAATTCCATTATCAATAGTTTTGTCTTAAGAGTAGTAGTTTTGCATCAGGGATCAAGTTCGGAGCTGTCTCCAGAGGGCATACAATTTCTTTAGGTTTTATGAGACTCATGAGACAAGAACGAGATCAAAAGGGAAAACTTGCAAAAACCTTTGTGTGAGGTAGCTTATTTGGTCATCAAATATATTACTTGTGAAGGATGGATGAGCCACAAGTACGTCTATCATTTTTTCTGTAAGTACCCAGGGGATTTGAACTTGTGACCTTCCATTTACAACTTCTCATCTCTATTACTCATTACCAGTTGCTCTAACCCCATGGACCCCTGTACACCTATCATTAATTCTATACCAAAATGGAAATTATTTTTCGATTATATCAAGTGTCTTCTTATTACAATTCTTCCCATCATCTAGATGTGACATCCTCAAAGCAAAGTCAATTATATAAATTTTCAATATGCTTTAAATATTTGATGTTTTATTTATAAGTACATGTGGCAAAGCCCATGGAAACATAATCAATGCTATGAGGCAGATGCTGAAAAAATCTATTCCATTGACCTAACCACATAACATTGAAAATCTAAACCATACTATAACATCTTGTATTATAGATAAACTCCAAATAAAAAATATGTATTCGAAATTACTAGAAAAATATAATACAAATATACTTTGAATATATCACTAAATTCCTCTAAATAGTAAAACTACTTTATACATACATACATATCCATACCAAAAAACACAACTTACAAAACTGCATAGTCTACCCAAAAACATCTCCCCTGTAAAGAAAAATAAACATGCTTTAATATTATATGTTAACTTTTAAAGGTTAGTTTCAATATGTATAATGTTATGTAAAACAAGTACTTCTATAAGAGGAAGGTGATGCCTTGCACTACCATGTCTGCGAAACAATGTAAATCACAATTCCAATAATTTATTTAGTAAAAGTTTAATATTTTAGAAAACTTGCTGCAAGTTTTAATACCACATGTTATTTCAACCCTATGATTAGAGGAAGAGACATGGTAAAATAAAAGGGCATGTAGCTTTCAACGTCAAATAAGAAAAAGTTTAAATCTGTATGTCATGCTTTTAACCGATGCTTCTCATGTTAGTCCGAAATTGTGATTTCCCATTCAAGCGTGTTCCTTTTCCCCACGGTTTCGCATAATATTGCAAATTTTGGAATTAGATCTAAACCTTTGTGCATATCTTTTTACCTCTCGTGCAAATAAAATCAATATAGTTAAGCAACTTGAAGTTGTTTTTACTAAAATATAGGCGTCCCATAATCAAGAACAATAAGTTGTTTGCATCTAGTTTTAACGTATATTATACCCAATAATGATGTGCTTCAATGTTCTAAAATATAGATGGTTATTGACCTTGAGAACCTTATGAAATGCAATTTTCCCACTTGAGAATCTTATGAAAAGCAATTTTATTAGTTGGAATGTCTTTCTTAACAAGGAGGTAATTCATTATTATTACTTTTTTTTTTCTATTTTTATACTCAACTAAATAACCTAGCACTGATAACCTTTTTATGTAATTAGCGATGTTGGTTAATAACCTCACAATGAAGAATAATAATTTAGAGTTATTTTTGGTTTATGCATTCCATCAAGTACTCAACACCTATCCCAAAATGAGTAAATGTAGGCAAATAATAATCACTAAACATTTTTTTCAACCTAAGGTGACTTCATTGGCCCCTCTTGAGTGTACAACTTTAGTGGGCCTAATGGTTAAGAATATGTATTTCCTCTAGAATGTCATAGGTTCAAATCGAGAGGAGGATAGGATATGTACACCTATATAGACTTTAGCAATAAAATCGTTGTGTGAAAGGGGTCCCTTGTCCCACAAACAAGGGGGTCTCATACACCAATTTGATGTTTGGCTTGGTTGTGACCTTAAAATCAGATTATCATTATTTATAGTCTATTATAATGGTGGTAGTTTGTGTACAATAAGGCTATATAATCCCACACACCAACAAAGAGATTTAACGCTTACGGTAAGTGCCCTCATCTCTTAATTGTCTTTTAAATCATTTGATGAAGGAGCATGCTAAATGATTACATGTCCAGCCAATTGCGGGCAAAGAGATTTGCATAAACAACAATTTGAATCTTGGTAGATTTATCCATGAAGTTCGAGTTGAGGGTTCAAGTACATAGAGATATTGAATCACACCATGAAAAATATTTTGTTAATGTTATAGGAATATGGATCTATGTTTAATTTTGAATGAGTTTGGCAAAGAATTGTGATTTGAATGAGGTTTAGAGGTAGTAGGGAGAGGGACTAAGTCCTATAATTTTTTATTATAATAAGCATGGATTATGGCTTCAAGGGAAAATCCTTATCGGGTTGCTAATAAAGTAGCTCAACCTACTTACAACCCTAGCGAAACATATTAGCGAAGCATTTAATATGATACAAAATTTAGGGTTTACAAAGGGTTCCAAGATGTTTTCCTTGGATTTTTGGGTTATTATTTCAATGGGGAAATACAATATGGTCTATAAATTGTAGAACCTTAGGGTTTTCAACCATATGTGAAGAAGATGTGCAAGTGGATGCCTCATATTCTCAAGATTACATAGGAAAACATGAAGTGCATTACAAAAGAAAATGAAAATTCCTAAAATATGGTTAACTATTTCCAAATAGGAATATAAGATTTTGTTTTGATGTAATATAGAAGATGTCTTTTACTAGAGACCATCTCCAAGATCACTTTTGGTAAAATATATCTCAGTAAAACTACGACGATAGAATCTAATGTGAAATGACTACCTTTTTTCCCAAGGTAGTATGACTAAGAAGAAATAGAACCTACATGATAAATTTCAACTAAATATAACATTTATATTTATTGATTAGTTTACTACAAGTAGTGACGATATTAACACCTTAACCTAGAAGATTTTAAATAATAATAAAACATATTGTGTAGAGTCAAATTTTAGTAGTGTAACAAAGGGAGACCTAGGCAAATTAGAATTGAGTTGTGCTTGGTTGTATGAATTTTTGTTCCAGTTTCAACACATCAACTATTTATTCAGCTAGAGCATTCATTAATATTCCATATGTATTGATGCTTAAATTATGTGGTCACTAAAAGTTAATTATTGTGATTGAGTTGTTTTTCTAAAGATAATTAATGCAACAAAATACATGATTATTTCATTTATGGATATTTGTTTTGAGTTGTATTTGGATTAATTTTATCATATGCATGCATTGTTAGTATTAGTGGGAATAACATCCCCAATGATATATCCCATATTATCATCTTGAGTGCAAGATTCACACACCCCCAGTCTCTTCGATCGTTTGTGAAGTCATCCTAGGGAGATGGTATATTTTGTTATTTGATTAGTAGTTGTTATAAGGAGACTAGAGTTTGATTTGGAGTTATAAGATATTAAGTGGAGCTTTTTAATAATTAGGCCACTTGTTGTTCAAGCGCAATTTGGTAAGATACTAGAGGCATTGGGGACATGAATTCTCATAACCACTTTTGGTGCAATACATATGACCCAATACATGCTTGATTCAACATAGGAAAGTGTGAAAACCCTAGGCGAAGTGCATTCGAACTAGTGACACGGGAGGAAGGGAAATTTGACACATATCTCCTTGGGCCTCTATAGGATGCATCTTGTCTTGTTCATCTGGGCCCCTCTTCTTAATTTCCATATGAGTGGTAGGAAGTAATTGTATTATGCATATGCATATGCATGGTTGATTATTGATATGATCCCTAAAACATATACCATGGGGCTTAACATCATGACTTTGAATCCCAAAAACTTAGAAAATAGACTTAATGATTATGAAACATATGATAAGAAGAGTATGATAAAATCACCTATAACACACATGTTGATTATTCCATGGAAGATAGGAATGACTCTCCTCTTCACGTATGTGTGCTAGATCAAGAATGAGGTTACAAACAAATTCAATGATATGAAGACCCATACATTAGGGATGCATAAGCAAGGAAATGCATGACTTGGAGAGGCATAGGCCCTCTAGAAGAATAAACAACTTATAATTGGTCTAAGTGGGATGGTAACACACTTGATACACTCCTTATAGTATGATGGTGTACATAATTAAAGTAGTCGGATAATGGAATTATGTTGTGGACATGCATTGATATGTGCGTGAAAAGAATGAAGATGTATCTTAAGTGTTTCTATCAGGATTGATGTTATTGATCTAGGAGCCTAACCTAAAGGAACATTAAGAAGAGACTATTATGTATGATGTACTACACAATCACTTAATACACTAAGCTGATCGATGTAACTTAAGGAAGTAAATAAGAAACTAGTTATTCATGGAAGATGTTATAACTGGTCGATTTGAGAGCATACTAGTACAATTTCAATGATACACATCAAATAGAGTCAAAACCAAAGGAAACGTATATATACTTTAAAGATAGTATCCAATTACGCTTTGAATGATAATTAACCTATTATTAGAATGAGAACATGGACATATAATTATAAAGAGTAATAAATAGATACTTCACAAAAGATGGTGAATTGTAAACTAATAAAGTGAGAGGAGTTGGAAGTTCCATGAATACATGATTAGAATACACTTTGTATTGAAAGCACTATAAGGAATCAAAAGGGAGTAATAGCCTATTCTAGAAGATAATAGAAGGTTATAGAATTTTCATGAGGAAATAATCAAAGAACAACTTAAAACTCTTGATATGTCCATTGAATGAGCAACTCTTTGGCAAACTATTGTTGAATCACATAAATTTGTTGATTAGGAAGCATGACATAAAAAATCACTATAAGATGTAAACAAGAAAAATTCCTATTATGCTTATTAGGAAGCAAATGTTGTGAATTAATCAATTTGAGTTGAATCATTGGGAGGATGATGCATGCCATTATAAGGCACACTGAATTTTAATTTAAGAGGGAATAAACCCATAAGTTCCTACATGATAGTAATTAAATCAGAAAAATAAAAAATGATGAAAACTCAATAAGTAAAAAGTGAGAAGCACCTTATCATAAAGGCAACATTCTCTTAGCCAATCAAAGGTTAGTTATAGTTGAGCAAGGTGGCTCAATTTGAATTATAAAAATATGGAATTGATAGGACTGTAGTAGTTAATTAAATTTCATGACTCCCTTGGGGTTGTATACCTAATAGAAAACATTGAAGTTCTTGTGGAATAATGAAATTTTAATAAATCTCTAGGGTTAGTTTATGTAATGATAATGAAGGGATGCCTCTTTCACATGACAAGCTCTCTTCCTTAATGATATTGATGAATGGATTGAGCAACATGAATGATGATTAAGGGACATGGATCATATATTTTTAAGGCTTCAAGAGAGGAAATAATGAACTAGAGCACTCACAATTGGTGAGGGATGAAAAGATGTAAACCAGATTATTAAAAAAAAAAGTTTAAAGATTTAAATCTTTAATTGTAACATGTGTTTCCTTTGTGGTTTATGGACCTTCAAAGGAAAGGGAAAATATAATATGGGATAGGTTGAGCCTTAGAAACTAATGAGAAAACACTTAGCATGAAGAACAATAAGCTTGTATTCCAATGATTGGTTCTATATTTGGATTAGGTGAGTTAATCCTTTTGACCATGAACACTAATAATTACATGTGATGGATAGATCGATATGGCTTAAGCATTCCTTTATGTAGGTGGATTAAGAATTACTTATAACTTAATTAATGATGACATAATGTACACCTCTTTACATGCTATAGGGTATAGTAGTACTTGGAGTGGGTTAATCCATATATGTGAAGTGACATTAGAACCTTAGGTAATGATAAAAATATATATAGAGCACTATAATAAAAAGCAACAAGAGGGTGAGTTAACAATAGATGCACTTATTAAAAACACCATAAACATGGGAATTTTATTTTGACTTTGATGATTCTGGGTGTACTATTAATGCCATTAATAGATTGTTGCTAAATTTCATTGTCTAGATAAGAATACTTACCTAGATTCTTGTGGTGTTTGGATGATGAGACAGGATTACTTGGAAATTTTCATAGGACTTAGATGAGGAAATATATGCAAACCTTAGCATCCAATCGATCTATTGAACATATCTACCCTTGTAAAATATCATCCTTCCTATTGCAATATGATGAACTATAATAAAAATATGATCAATATCTTATAACGATATCACATGTCGCTCATAGTATATCATGAAGGTATTTCATGATAACAATTTGTAGGGTCAGCCTCAAATTATAAATCCATGTAAAATGGATGTTTTGATGGTATTTATTGCATTAAATGTGATATTAGGTAATCATTGCTTATAAATCATGGATAGTGGTAATTTGCTTTTAATCATGATAGGAGTTTTCATGAATTTTTGTTATATGTTATGCATTAAGTTGATTAATCATGATAGGAGTATCATGATGTTTGTTTGTTCCACATATTCTAATGGATGAAATTATGATAACATGCATGATGTAAGTAGTCTTAGGATCACATGTGGTTCCTTTCTATTTATGTTGATATAATGTTTTTGATGGCATGCTATTATGGCATTGCTAAAACTTTGATGAAGATATGATTATGTGATGTTCTTTATGATGATATTTCATGACATGATGGCATGTTATAATTTCGTTTAGTTATTTTGTGATGATACATTTTTGTGACAACATGCATGAGTATGTGATGGCTTACTGTTTATGATGTTTTGATGACGTGATTATTAGCATGTCTTTTTTTTAGTTGATGATGTTATGATTATAACTCATGCACAAGTTTCATGTCGTGAGATGGTGATTGAAAGAAAATCCACCAATGGGTTGAGCGGTACAATTCGTTCAATGATCCTGTAGGATCCCATGCCTACAAAGATGAAAATATACAATGTAACACCTTATGGGTTGGGAACAAACTCAATCAATAACTTGATTCCACTGGTTCTTTTACCTTGCCTAACACTTGGTGGGACATAATACCATCTTGAGGAGACAAAAGTGCTTGATATTGGAATTGTGATGCTAAAGTCTAGAACAAGGTTGAAATTGTACTCACCAATGGAGTGTGAGATTGGACTTTTGATATCTGGGGATGAGTAACTAGTTAGAGTTGGAGAGGGTGTTTAGGTTATCCTTTCAAGATTCCTGGGGTATGTAGGTTAGTGTACTATACCAAATGCTTGCTTGGAAAGATGAGGCCTCAGGACTCGGGGTCTTATATAGGCCAATAGGTTTTAAGCCTAATATTGAAATTTGGGAAGATGGATAGAGTTGTACTTAGAATTTGATTGAAGTTTTGATGTGGAATTTTTGCTACTTTCTCTAGTCACTTGGGTGGTTCTTATACTACTTCAAAAGAGGGTGTGAATGTGGAAGATATGGGAAGAAAGTAAAAACCTAGCATTAACATAATTAAAGTTAATTTTGGGATGAAGTTCCTTTAAGTGTGGGATAATGTCTTGCCCAATACACACCCGCGTGTGTGCGCGCGCATGCACACACACACACACACACACACACACTTGGTGATGAAAATGAAGAAATATATATTTTTTCTTAAGAAATGAATGAATAATAAAATAATAAATAACAGGATTAACATCTATGATGAAGATGATGGAGGTCTCTGCTTCTTATCTAGGGTTTCTCATAGATTGGATCATTTGGAAAATACTTTTGGTTCAGGTTAATTATCCCTACGAGGGAAGGGTTTAGGTTAATGAGTATTTTTTGAGTGCAGCATTTATGTTTTGATTTTTTATTGTTAGAGTTGTTTTTTTTCTCAGGGTTGGGTAGGGTTAGGGTTATTTTAATTTGCTGACTCAATTGAAGGGCCAACCTTCTGGTGGTGGTTGGATTGTGGATTGAAGGGTCGAGTTCGACTTAGCTCATTTTTGGATTGTGGAAATATTGTATGTTTGTCTTCGGTGTTATTATTGGTTTTCATGGTGTCAGGGTTCCCCTCATATTTTTGGGGGATCTATCTATGTTCAATTGAGGTTGTTGTTGGTGGATACAATGGTTCCTTTACTTGTTTTTTCAACCCCGATTGAAGGTTCCTAGAAGAGTGAGACGTGGGAACTTTAGTTGTTGTCCTTTGTAGTATAATCGAATGTTATCCTTATTTCCCGGTGGATGGGCCACAATAATATTTGGTGATGCCTTATTTAAGGGGGATCCATGGGTGGAGATACTCACATTTCATTGCATGCGAATTTAGGTTGTTTGTTTGATCAATCGTATTTTTGTCTGGGGTTTATTCCGATGTCTCTTGTTTCTTTGGTTACAAGGGAAAGGGTATAGTGATGAAGGTGCAATAATGTCTATCTAGATTGACATTTACAAATGGATAGGACAGTCTTTTGACCTCCTACTTGAAGAGGACTAGATGGATTCACTTTTGGGGAGTATGTGTCCTAGTTTTTTGAGTTGTGGGAAGTGATCTATATGATTGATCCTTCATTTACTTCGATGGAAAATTATTTTCCTCTTATGGATTATACCTATGACGACTCGAAGGAGGATAGGATATTTATGAGATCTTGTGTGAATGGACACATTTGTCTTGAACACTAGATAGTAGCATCAATGGGGGAGGTGGGTAGTCCTATGATCACTGCAGATGTCGATTTTGAAAGGGATATGATTAAAGATGCATATAGTTGTACATATCTCCAAGTTGTCTTAGACTTCTATGTTTTAATATCATATTAGGTGGATGTCTCCAAGAAACATGAATTGACAAAGTTAGGCAAGTTCTTGGTATCTTATAGGTGTAATGAAATAATTCATGTTACTACCTCTTATCGTCTTTGATCAGTTGTGATTCGAGTATTCTCTCTGTCACAATTCCTAAAGGATCAAGGTTTGTTGGCTGAAATATTTCCTTAGGAGAGCTCCAAGGTGAGTTTGTAAAGGATTCTGAAAGTCTAAAGGGGAGGATTAAGAAGAAGACGATTAAGTCTAAAGGTGGTGGGGTCTCTTTAGTACTCAATGAAGATACAAGGGTCAGTTTGTTGTCTTGGAGGGAAGAATTTGTTTTGGGAAGTTTGTAGGCCATCAGGGTTCGATGTCAACTCTAAATGATTGGATGCAGAAAACATGGGTGTGTGTAGTGTTGGTTGTGGAGCCTGATCTTCCAGATTCAGAGATGTCATTCAGTCGTGTTTGTACCCCAGGTGTACTGTACACTCATTCCCCAATTTTGGGGTTCAGGGAAGCACCCTGAAAAATGGGGTTCGGGGTTAACGCCCATGAGATACGGGGGTTCAAGGGCGAAGCCCTCGAGAAATTTTTTGGGGATGTTTGTTGGCTAACAGTTTTGTGGACCCATGGTATTGGGTTAACCGCAGTATTTTCCCATGGTATTTCCCCTATAAAAGAAAAGCATTGTAATACGACTGGGTAGGGTATTGTATTATATTGTAACATTGTAAACAATATTTGTGATTGTGTGAGAGAGACGGTAAGAGTGTGAAGAGGAAGTGCAATGGTATTGCTGCAGCTTGTATCCCTTCATATTTCTGGATGGTAATAAAAGCACTGGCAATTTCTATGTGGACGTAGCCCATTGTTTGGGTGAACCACGTTATATATGTGTCTCTCGGGAGTGTGTTTAATGTATTTTGCATCTTGTTTAATGATTTAACTGTATATTTGTTATTGCTCTGCGGTCCTCTTTTCTGACATGTAGTTGGGTATGGAACTATATTACATTTATTATCCAGAGGTTGAATGGGATTTATATTCAACAAAAATGAATATGTTGAGTCACTATTGTAGGGTTTGTGGTTTTGGGATAAAACCTTGCTCATGATTAAGCCATGGCATCCTCTGTAGGATTCTAGGGAAGGGGTAGAATCATGTACTCTTATGTGTATTAATATACCTAGTATTCCTTGTGAATTATGGAATTCCTCGAGACTTTAAGAAATTGGTAATTCTCTAGGTCATTTTAGTGTGGATGATGAGAGCTACAAAAACAACATGTCTCAATCAGTGGCGCATATATTAGTGGAAATAGATGTTCGATAAGGGTTATTTGAAACCATAAATTTGTTGTGGGGTAATTGCAATAGGTTCAGGTATTAGATTACATCAACATTCCATCTCATTATGTTCTCTCTCACAAATTTGGTCATGTGTTGGAATATTGGTCCTTGAGTTTTACTGTGAAAAGGGGAGAAGAAAGGGTGAAAGGGTTTCAAACTCTTCAACATACTAACAATATGAAAGTGTTGAAAGACTTCAATTCTTCCTAGGGGTTCCCTATATTGGCCACTAAGCATGTTTTGAATTGTACAGAGGCTGAGGAACATGGTCATAGTCGTTCAAAAGAAGACAATGTTGTGCTAATCAATGAGCTTGTAGATCCTACATAGAAGGCTTCAAATATTTTGATAGGGAACTTGACAATTCCTCTCATCATTGAATCATAGAATCATTGATCCGACCAAGTGCTCGAAGCAAAAATATTAATGGAATGGGAGATAAGGAAATCCCAATGGAAAAATACAGAGAAAATGTGGCACAAGGGGTCCTCTCCTACAATTTCTTCTGGTGAGTCGGTTGTTCCCCCTCCTCTTCTACTTATCATTAGGTCTCCTATTTTTGTTAGCGACAGTCCTGTAAGAAGGTACAACTAAGGTTGGGGTCATCTTCAATAAGGACAATGAACAATTCATAACTAAGAAGCTAGTTGGTGAGGATGGTCTTATCACCTTGCTCTCCTTTGGTGTCCATGAAACTCTCTCCTTGTGTTCATATTACTCCATGAGTGTAAGGGGCCCTAATTTACTTCAGTGTAGAAACCATAGAATATCCTTAGACTTCTCAAGAGGTTTGGGATATTATTTGATCAAAATTTGGCTTGAGGTGTGTCATAAATCTGTGATAAAAAGAGCATAGGAGAAAGATTCAAGGGAATTTTGCCAAGGTAAACAACATGTAATTACTAGGGTACTTACAACAAAGTTAGGCCCAAAAGTGGTTTTTGAATTAAGACGTTATATGTTAATGTCTATGATCTTTGGTAGCAGGATAAGAAACTTTCCCTCAAAATAATTATGGAGTTACAATAACTTGGTGTTCTATTTTTATAAGAAATTATGGGTTCTTATGAGGGGTTTGTAGTTGAATTGAAAAATATATTTCATGAAAGGGATTTTGTCGGTATTTACTTATGGTATTTTCTATGGGAGTCATTAAAGGGAATGCCATTACTTTTATTTTATTAAATGTATTTGTTGTCTTTTCAAGGATTTGTATATAAGTGCATAGTAAGAAGTTGGGATTCCCTCTCACCATGATCAATCTATATGCACCCTATCTTGGTAGAGAGAAATTATGGAATGTTCTTTCTCATTATTAGTCTTGTGCTCTAATTAATTAATCATCGGTGGGAATCTCAATATGAATCTTAGTCATGAGGATATTTGGGTTTCTTATGCAAAGGAATATTTGTTTGTTAATTTCTTTGTGGAAATTTTTGATTCTACAGGTTGGGTCGTTTTGGAGCTTGTCCAACTTAATCTGATTTGGAGAAACAATAATGTGGAGCCGAAAAGTATATCCAAAAGGTTTGATAGATTCCTTGCACACAAATATCTACTATCTAAGATGCAAAGGTTCAGAACTTGGGTGGGTTTTGTGCGGTTTTGTGATCATTTTCCTATATTCTTGGAGATTGGCTAAGGAGATAAAAAAAACTAGGAGCTCCTTTCAAATATAATCCGTATTGGTTTTAGGAGGAGGGATTTTTTCAAGGATTTCAATACCTTTCACAATGATTATGCATAATTATTTTAACAATTAGATATAATAGAATTTAACAATGCCACAAAACACAATCACACAATAAACATAAATTTATCCTGGAAAATCCTTATAGGGAAAACTAGAAAACTAGTGAGATTTATTGCTCATATATTAGCAACACTATTAATGAGCATTTACAACATTGATTTAGTAGATCTCAATATCTCAAGCATGAATTCACTTACACTCTACTTCTTCGCTCAAGTACAGTACACACATCAATACTATATTCTCTTGTTACACTTAGTCTTTCCATCATGTCTTATTTATATATGGAATACTTTAATTCATGACAACTGAATTAGTTACAACTAGCTACTCCATTAATGGAAATTCATAAATTTCTAACAAATTTCAGTTATTTTAGTACAATCAACTTATTTGAGTCAACCATCAGTTGAGCTTCTTATCATCCAAGTGTTCACCGAATTCCTTCCCACTTATGCTCGTTAACTCCTCATTGAACAGTTGTAGTCATCGACCAATCGAGTATTCTAGTCATTCAATCGACCAAAATTCCACCTTCTTTCGAGTTCAATTCTAGTCAACTTATTAACTAGTCGACTATCAACTTCAAATGTCAACTTACATGCAGAGAATATATCATATTGAGCATTCTCCCACTCATTGTTTTATTTTCATACACATGAGATTTCAAAAATTTTGTTCAATTAACCAAGGATGACAAGCCCGTTGATTCCCTACAACAAGTAAACTTCTCGATGCTCACCAACTTGGTTAATGAATCTGCAATATTCTTCAAAGTGTCTACCTTTTGCAACAACACTTTCTAGTTCTCCACCATTTATGTCACAAAATGGTATTGTAAATCAATATGCTTTGTCTTTGAATGATATGTAGGGTTCTTTTCTAGGAATATTGCACTTAGATTGTCACAATTCAAACTAGAAAATTGTTGTTTAAACCAAACCTCTGAACACAATCTATAAAACCAAACTCCCTCTTTTCATGCATGAGAAGCTTCCATGTATTCATCCTCAGTATTCGACAATTCAATAATTGATTAACTCCTACTCATCCAACTTACTACCCCACTGAATAATTTGAAAGCATATCCATCGGTCGACCTTTTACAATCAATATCTCTAGCCCAGTCGGAGTCGGAAAAACCATCTACACTTATTGTTTTATTAGTTTCAGGTTTTTTTTGGTAGTAGATTTCATAATCCATTGTGCCATGTAAATACCCAAAAAATCTTTTAACACTAGTCCAATTCTCTTTCCAGGTGTCCACATGTACCTTCTCACTATTCCCACTATATGGGTAATATCAAGTCGAGTATATACCATTGTATACAAAAGACTACCTACAACAATGGAATAGGGCACATGTGTCATTTACTCTCTCTCTTACTGTGTGTTAGGACATTGTTCATCAAATAATTTAACTCCTACAGGAATAGGAACCTTAACCAGTTTGCACTCCTGCATGTTGAAGCATTTCAAAATTGTCTCAATATATTTACTATGATTTAACCACATCCTTCTACTGTATTGATCTCTTTTAATTTCCATTCCAAGTATGAAATGAGTAGCATCGAGATCCTTCATGTTGAACTTGGAGGACGGCTACAATTTCACATCCCTCATAAGATTCACGTTGTTTTTTACCAACAACATATCATCGACATACAAAATTACACCTATAAAATGATCATTGATTTTCTTGCAATACATAAAGTGATCAACCTGACTTATCATAAAACCCAACTATTAGATATACATTTGAAAATTCTGGTGCAACATATAGGGTGATTGCTTTAAACCATAGAGGTACTTCTTGAGCTTGCAAACTAGCTCCCTTTCCCCTTTCATTGTGAATCCTTCAGGCCACTTCATATAAATTTTTTATTCAAGATTGCCATGAAGAAATGTTAACTTCACATCCAACTGTTCTATCTCAAAATAAAATGTTGTAGTTAAAGACTTTAGTACCCTAATGGAATTTAACTTTGCAACATGAGAAAAAATTTCACCAAATTCGACTCCCTCAACTTGGAAATATCCCATCACTACTAGTCGAGAGTTTTACTTCTTGACCACACATGTTGCATTTATTTTTTTCTTAGACACCAACTTACTTCCAACGAGTTTCCTTCCATTTGGTAATGTGACTAGATCCCATGTTTCATTCTTTTGTAAGGACTCAATTTCTTCTTCCATGGCTCTTTTCTAGAGTTCACCTTCTGCGAGTTGATTGCTTCCTTTACCGACCTGGGATCCTATTTTATGGAATTTAATGCAAACGTATACCAAAAATATGGTGGAATGTACATTTCAAGTTATTTCTTTACTTAAATGGACCTCATGATGACTGAAGTCTATTGTTCCACCCCTTTGTCGGATTCAATCGACTCATCTAAATCATAACCTTCATTGTTCCATTTAAACTCTAGCTTTTCTGGATTCTTTTCTCTTTTATCCTTTTTAATACTAGAAGTACCTCCAACTTATTTGAAGATCACATCTCTACTAAAAACGGCCTTCCTTGTGACAAGATTCCACAACTTATACCCTTTCACTCCATCCTTGTACTCAATGAAGATGCATTTCTCAGACTTGCTGTCAAGTTTGCTTCTTTTCTCCTTTGGGACATGCACAAAGGAATCACACCCAAAGACTTTGAGATGTGCAAGAGAAGGCCTTTCACTAACCCATATTCATATGGATTGTTGTTGATCAGATTCATCGATGACGATCTATTCACTAGGTAACATGTTGTGTCGACTGCCTCTACCTAGAATTATTGTGTGATTCTTGCACCATTGAACATGCTCCTTGCTTTCTCCATTAGTTTTCTATTCATTCTTACAACTCTATCCTGGTCGAGACGTTTATGGAGTTGTGTTTCGTCAAGATATACCATGATTTCTATAGAACAAGTCAAACACTTCGCTACAAAAGTATCCTCTATTATCAGTTCTCAACACCTTGATGTTTCTTCCTGATCCAAATATTAGAGGGGCTTATAATCTGAGTTCATATGTGAAAGTAAAAAATCCATATTTTTATTAAATGCAAAAGGGAGTATGATGGACATGTAATTAATGGAGTTTGTTATTCAAAGTTGGCATGGTCAGCATGACACCTTATATAAAGGTAGTACAGGGAGAGTTAGAATCAGGAAGGAGAGGCCCCAAAATTGACCTCATTGCATGTAATGGTTCATATTAATGGAATCCTTCTTCTCCAACTCACTCTCTCTTTCTCATATATTTTTTGGTGTATTTGAATCATGTCATCAATTTTCTTGTGATTCATTTCATGGCGTATTTTTATGTTTTCTCTCTTCCTCTATTGACATTCAAGCCTTCTGGATCTCGGCTCTCAAGATTCAGATAATTTGTATTAGAGAAGGTAACCATTCCATGAGAATGAGGGTTTGAAGCATAGTTCGGGTTCAAATATTTATAGGAATCTCCAACCTCCTTTTGGAATTCTCTAAGTCTATTTACAGGGCCATATAATGTAAGCATCACAGTTGGTCCTTAAGCACTACATGGATTTTCTACCATCATATCTTCGTTCACCATTACAGGAGCACCATAGATGGATTTCACTACATCAATTGATATGCAACATTTTTATAAATTTTCAAGGTTTCTATGCTACAACCGGAGCTTCCATGATCTCTACAACAACCCATGATGCTCTGCAAACCCTTGGCATCCTTTGTAGCCCTATGCACTCTCACATCAAGCATTATTTTGTCTTTATATGGTTGTGAAATGGCTTAACATTCTTTTTGCATGCATATTAGATCTTGGGAGACCTCATTCCATCCCTATCTCAGCTAAACCATATTTGTACGACCGCCATAGAAGCATAATGATGGATGGATGGGAGGCAAGAACGCTTACGAAAAATTTAGATGGATGTTGCAACCTATGCAAAGTGTTTTAGAGGGTTTACCATATCTCATCGGAAATGTATTTTATTATTTTTTGTTTCCTGGTTTAAAATATATTGTTGATTCAAGCCTTGCATGTATTTGTTCCAAGATGACCGCACATACCTTAAGCTTCAACACACATTTTCTCACTCCAAAAGACACCACATAACAATTTCCATATACCATTGGAAATATATCTATGATATTTCAAATGGGTCTTCAATGGATTTTAATTTCTTTTCATGTAGCCAAAGTTATGAATGAATTTGCAGCAAGACATCAACTGCACCAAAAGTCATGAATTTCTCATGAGTTTTTTAATTTTTGGATTTATTAAATCTCAATCTAATTTTATTTTCATAAATGTAAATTAATGGGCATGCAAAGTTCCCCAACGTTAAATTGGTATCAAGATAAATATTGGTATTTTCATTTCTAGCTTGGTTAGGTGTCATTCACAAACCCACGGTTACGGGTAATACACACAAAACCCTTATTGGTATGATACATAATGGGGTCTTGGTTTTCTTTCCTAGTGAAATGATGGGGACTGCCATTTATTAAGGGGGGGATTGATCCGGATCTTAGGGGAACTTATAGTTTAAGTTGGATGTAAAATTAAAAAATCCATATTTTTATTAAATGTAAAAGGGAGCATGATGGACATGTAATTAATGGAGCTAGTTATTCAAAATTGACATTGTCAACAATACATCTTATAAAAAGGTAGTATGGGGGTATTTATAATCTGGAAGGATATGTCCCAAAATTGGTCTCATTACATGTAATGGTTCATCTTAATGGAATCCTTCTTATCCAACTCTCTCTCTCTCTCTCTCTCTCTCTCTCTCTCTCTCTCTCTCTCACTCACTCATATTTTTATGGTGTATTTGATTCACGTATTTTCATTAATGTTCTTGTCATTCATTTCATTGCATATTTTTATATTTTCTCTCATCTTCTCTCGGAATTAAATCCTTCTAGATATTAGCTCTCAAGATATGGATCGCTACCAGTCTAATTTTCTACAAGAGCTTTGAACTCTTGGAACTTTTCCAAAACCTCATATTTCTTTCTAATAAAATACAACCATGTCATTATGGAGAAATCATCTATGAAAGAAATTTAAAAATGGGATCCTACTATTGATTGGAACGATACTACACAAACACATCACTATGTATTAACTCCAATATTTCCTTATCCCTTGTGGCCCTAGATGGGAAACTTACATGACTCTATTTACCATAAATACAATGTTCATAGAATTTAACTTATAAAGAACAATCAAGGATACCTTCAACCATACATTTACCATGTGTAGAACGAAGAACTTTCTCACCAATATGTCCCATCCACTAATGCCACACATGGTTGAGTAGACTAGATAAGAAGATATGCTATTGGATTCAGGAAATACTATATTTTCACATCCATTTGTATTTATTCTTCCTAATAGCTTGTATAATGTTAAAGTGCAAGATCCTGTCATCAATACCATCTCTCCTCACACCATTTTACACGAATATTTCTCAAACATGCAATACACACCTGCATTTCCCATATTCATAACAAATGTCAGGTCTTAATCCAAACATGGGATATGCAACACCCTTGGAATAGTTCCTATCCTTCCATATTTTAGTATGAATAGAACTTTACCTTGTCGGACAGTATTGGTCGGTGAATCATCTCCTCGAAGAACATCATCACATCATGGGTTGATCCTTCCATGTTATTATGCTTCATATATTTTGACAATAGAGATGCAACCACATTGCTGATATTTAATGTGGCATTATTGCTTCCAATAGAAACAACCAGGCTACCCCAAGAGTCTGGAAAAGAACACAATAGACTGATGCATTTCTCCTCCTCTATGATTTTGGTATCCACATACAACAACTAATTAACAATAGTGTTGAATGCATTTAGGGTCTTTGTGACTGAGTCACCCTCATTCATCCTCAGAATATATAGCTTCTTCCAAAGAAACAATTTTTTAACCAAATATTTCGACTATTATAAGTTACCCAACTTTTGGCATAACTTCTTCACAATGTCTTCTCCTGAGACATCTAGCAATATAA
This sequence comes from Pseudotsuga menziesii, assembly GCA_001517045.1. NCBI lineage: Eukaryota > Viridiplantae > Streptophyta > Pinopsida > Pinales > Pinaceae > Pseudotsuga > Pseudotsuga menziesii. Next base: position 163,467 of record LPNX010127642.1, read on the forward strand.
CGTCCACTAAACAAATTTAGATAGTACTCCTTGATTTTCTGTCGACTTTCTTCCAATATTCTAATGACATATCTGTTAGAGTTGTTCTGGGGATGGAAACAACCCATTGCTCTCAATCTACAAGAAGATCCTCCATCTTGAGCTTCTAAAGCTCAAATTTTTATTTGTTAAAATTTTCAATTTCTATCCTTGAACAATTGGCCATTTTACTAAGAATCAATGTTCTAGAACTCCCACTGAAAATAAGCATTCTCAATATATAGGATAAAACGAAAACCCTCGGCAGCAAAGGCATCCCTTTAAATCCAAATATAGCTTTTATACCATGTCACATATTTCAATACCTTTCACAATGATTATGCATACTGATTATAACAATTAGATATAAAATATTTTAACAACATCACAAAACACAACGACATAATGCACATAAACTTATCTTGGAAAATCATTTATAGGGAAAACCAAAAACATGAGTGATACTTACCACTCATCGTTTACAACATCAATTTACTAGATCTAAATAGTTCAAGCGTGAATTTACTTACACTCTACTTCTTCACTCAAGTACAATACACGCATTAGTACTGTATTGTCCTATTACACTTAGTTTTTCCATCATGTCTTATTTATAGATGAAATACTCTAATTCATGACAACCAAATTAGTTACAACTAGCAACTCCATTAATGGAAATCCACAACTTCCTAACAAATTTCAGTTATTCTAGTACAATCAACTTATTTGAGTCAACTTTAGTCGACCATCAGTTGAGTTTCTTGTCATCCAAGTGTCGATCGAATTCCTTCCCACTTTATGCTCGTCAACTCCTCGTTGACCGATCATAGTCATCAACCAGTCGAATACTCTTGTCAGTCAATCGACCAGACTTCCACTTTCTTTCGACTTCAATTCTAGTCAACTTATTAACTAGTCAAGTATCGACTTCAACAATCGATTTACATGCAAAGAATATAACATACCCAATAACTTTAAGCTTTTGTGTAAGGATAAATGGGTCCATGTGGATAATACTATAGGGGTCTCGACTTGTATGCAAATAATGGAATCCCTAAAATCCTTAATTGCCAAGCTATTAGCATGGGAAGGAGAGAGGAAAAAACAACAATGCTATGAACTAAAATAGATTAAGAAAATGATTGAATATATTTATGATTCGACTGAGTTGGGGGGAGTTTATCCAGAAGATATGGACTGTATTAGAGCTCCAAAACAATTTTGATCCAAAATAATTTTGGATGAAAAAAGAGTATGTGCCTAAAGGGTTGTTCATTGTGGATCAAAGCTAAAGACAACAATACCAAATATTTCCAAAACTTTGTTAAGCACATGAAAAATCAAAACTCCATTTGGGAACTCAAGGATCTGAGTGGTCATTAGGTAAGAGGTTTTGACGAGCTTGAAAATTTGGTGGTGTCCCATTTCAAACAAAGTTTTAGAGAGCTGACATATTGGGATATCGACAAGACTTTAAAACTAGTCGAGTTATTCCCTAGGATGATTGAGGAAGAGGAAAATTATTTTCTCATAATGACAGCTATCATGGAGGAACTACTCACTACCATCCAATCCAAGGTGAAGTGTCTCATCTTAGACAAGTGGATGGCGGAGTTCTACGAATATTTTTTTGATGTAGTAGGAGATGACCTTTTGTGAGTCATTAAAGAGTTTCATGAGATAAGGCAGATGCTAGTGTGCTTACACCCAACATTCATTTCACTAATTTTGAAGGTTGATCTCCCCTCATCCTTTGATGATTTTCGATGATTTCACTAATTTTGAAGATTGATCTCCCGTCATCCTTGTACAAAATTATAGCTAAGGTAATAGAAATGAGTTTGAATCCTATCTTGTATAGGATTATTTATTATGAGTGGTTTGGATATATCAAAGGGATATGAATACATGAAGAAATTGGACTATCTCAACAGGGGATACACACCGTGAAGATCAAAATATATCCTATTCTAGTTCTTAAATTAGATCTCTCAAAAAGTTACGATTGTGTTTCCTAGTTATATCTTCATTTAGTCATGTTGTTGTTGGGGTTTATCTTGTCGATGGTGAAATGGATCATGGGATGTGTCACTACAACTCGTTTTGTGGTCTTAATTAACAGCTCGGGGGCATATTTTTCCACTCCTTTCCATGGCTTGTGCCAAGGCTTCCCCGACCTCTCTCCATATTTATTCTTACTAGTAGTAGAGGGAGGCCCTTAACAATGTTTTTATTGGCATCCAGGAGATGAAACATGATTAGAGGTTTGAAGATTGGCCATGAACAAATTACACATATTTGGTTTGTGGATGATGTTTTATTGTTCTGTTATTGCTCAACTTATGAGGGATAGCATATACAAATATTACTAGATTGGTTTAGTGTAACAACATGAATGAAAGTCAATCTTGAAAAATCAACTATCTACTTTCCATCAATGGACGAGAAGATCCAACATGAGTTGAAAATATATTGGATTTTCAAGCTTTTGATATGGAGAATGGAATAAACTACTTAGGCTTTTCCCTTAAGCTGAATAATTATGGCATTCAGTATTGTAAATGGCTTCTCTCTAAAATTTAAAAAGGGATAAATTTTTGGTGTAATTAGTGGATTTCGAGGGGAGAGAGACTTGCTCTAATTAAGTCTATACTAGAAGTTATCCATGTCTATTGCAATTTACTAGATCAAATTCCCCAAGTATTATGAATAAGATAAAAATTGTTTGTTATAACTATCTCTCGAAGGAGAGTGAGGAATATAGGGGCTATCATTTGGTGAGCTGGAAAATTTTGGTAAGGGCCAATAAACAAAGTGACCATGGGTTAAAATAAATTTCTACTTTTGGAAAATCATTAGGTGTGAGGTCTTTGTGCTTGTTTATAACAAAGGATAGTTTATGGAGGAAGGCACTCATTTCAAAATACATTGTGACATGTTCGATTTTGTACTGGATAAGTTGTCGTCACAAAATTTTAGTAAGTGTCTCAAATCAATGGAAATATTTAACCCTTCCTTTCCCTGCTTTGGGTCCTTACTTTGCCTGAAAAGTAGGAACATGGACTCAGGTTTGAGTTGGGAATAATTCTATTGTTGGGTGCAAGGAGAATGTAATACTTCTTGAATATATGGTTAGGTGACTTCAAGAGGGTGGCATGTGCATATTAAATTAAGTATTGGATCCATTATCAACGATGGTTCCTTCTTATACTTCTTATTCTATAAACCAACTAAGTTTAAGGTGAGAAATCCCACTTTGATCAATCTCTTCCTTGTTGGGATTGTTCTCCAATTGTTTATACAACAATATTCTTTTCCTCATGTAGGTTCCTTTATGTGTGTATCATATTCTAATGTTTTTTTAAGTTTCCTCCAATCTACATGAGAATGCAACAATATTTTCTTAAATGGAGTCGTCCTTGCATTCTATTCACCCTTATATCGCTACTTCCTTTACCTTGAGAAATTATAGCCAATCCCAACTTGACCTTTCCTCTTTTCCAACTCTAAGTAGAATCACGCGCTTCCTTTCCTTGGCCAATGCTACCTCAATATTAACTTTACCCGGTCTTCCTGACACTCATAGTGATACAATTGATCCCATTATAGATCCAATTAGAGTATTTTCAAAGTCGATTATGTTTTGCAAACCATGTGAAGCTTGAATACACTTTTCACTTGTATGATCTTTTTGAAGTTCCATTTCAAAAGTCACTATAATATCTTATGTCCTTTTTGATTTGTTGTCCATCTATATACTAAGAATGTACTCAACATTATTCATCTTCATATTCTTTCGACAATATTTATTTCTGGCTTGAATCATTTCCCAAATGCTACAATATATTTTGGAAAGCTTAGTATTCATATTATAGAATCCACTGCCCTTGTCTCTTGGTGTATTTGTTCAATTACAAAATTTTATTTTCACTTTATTAGATTATCCTTGTGAAATCTGATTTTTTCCACCAACACCATTACACACAAGATGGAGTGTTTTATCCCTCCATTGGCTCCTTTGGAGTGAATGAGCATTCATAGTTTAATTCACTATATTATTTTCTCATATGTTTCTGGTTCACAACTTGTAAATCTTCCAAATTTGTGTACTCTTACATAAAGATGATTCACACATCAACTATATGTACTGCAGTTCTTTATCTATTGGTCTTGTTAGGATATTAAGGCACTTAGGAGTTAGTTAATATCAACTTGTTATTAAATGAATCTTTATGAAACGTGTGTTTCTTTAGTATGCATTTGTACATATGTAATCCAACAGTCACGATATGTTCTAGACATCTTGATCTGACAGTCTATTATCACCTCATCATCATCATTGATTGGTCCATGATCTACATTTAAAGAGCATGGAGGGTCATTTTCTCGATGATCAATTGTGAGAAACTCATTGTAACATTTATTTTCTTTTGCATAATATATTATCTCAAGTAGCTATTTGGATGGGGTTGTGGACTATTTCCCTTGAGGGTTTTAACCACGTAAAAATATCAGTGTGTTGATCTATGATCTATTTGTGTGAGTAGTTTTTGAAGGTGTTTGATTTTTTGGAAATATCCCATGTTAGTCGAGAATGGTATCCCTCCTCTTATGAAGTTCTATTTCAGTTAGTGATGAAGATCTTGAACTAGTGTTTCCATATGCATTAAAGGATTTATGGTTTATGATATTTCTCTACATTTATGGGCTTAAAGAGGTGTTCTATTGTGCATGGAGAACTAATTTCAGTTGGAAGCACTTTTATTTTCATTGAAAAAGGTTTATGTATGCCCAAGATATGACCATTTTACTAGATCTAGAGGTATATTGTTTACCGTTATGCATTTTTTAAAATATTTTCCCATATTCTTTCATGTTTTAGCCTATTATTTTATTGTATTTTTGTTTTTTAAACCTTGGGTAGTTTTCTTTACTACACATGCTCTTTTCTGTGTGCTTTGTGTGAACTCGGTAAACCAAAAACAATGAGAAAACTTACATTTTTTGGGTACGCTAACCAAGGACTAACCCCAAATATGAGACATTTCAGTTTCAAAATTTGTTTTTTGTTTTTTGTGTGGTTGTGTAAAGTGCCTTGCTTTCCAAAAAAAAGTTTTTGTTTTTGGGGGGTAGGCGCGTTCTTCCAACAATAACAACAACATCAAAACCCCCATTCTCCTCCATAATATTACTAATTTTTTGCTTAGATCACTTGGTTGAAAACTACTTTAAAACGTTAGAGATCTTGGGTTCAAATCCTCTTTCTGTTACTTTTTGTAAAAGCTCATGTAACTTTAAGTTATAAAGTAACTATATTGTAAAGTGCTTCCCACTTGTTTTATAAAAACGAGTTGTTTATTTTAAAGCAACTTATTTGTAAAAATGAGCTTATAGGAAAAGTTAGTGAGGGGGGATTCTTTACATTATTTTCTTCTCCCGTCAACATGTGGCTCCTTGGCTCTTTTTTATTCCTTTCTTCAAAAGGGCATAACTTTGGCACCTAAAGTTTGTTTTCAGTGATGCTTTTTAACTACCTATGTTTTCAAGATTTTTGCATCTAGACCAGCAATTTTGCTTTTGAAGCCATATTACCTGAGTTTTACACTATGGAAACTCCATGTGATATTATGCTTACCGATCCTAACTACTTCTCATGGAAAGCTCGTATGGATGATTTTCTATGAAGTAAGGGTCTTTACCAGATTACCTTGGGAAAAGAAATTGAACTTACTCATGATGACAAGAAAATAAAATGAGCCAATAAATGTGATGAATCCCATGGATTAATTGGGATGCCAATTTCTACTAATTTACTATTCCACCTTGAAGGAATTGATGAACCAGATACGACTTGGAAAAAAAATGGAAACTATATTTGGTAAGCACAATGAGATTCAAGGTAAGCTTGAAAATGAGTTGGTTTCTTTAAATCCAAGTGAAATTTCTTGCATTCAAGACTATATATCTAAATTCTAAACCCTTAGAACCTTAGTTACATAATGAAAAATAGATAAGCCATAAAAGCAATGTATTTATGTTATTCTTTCCAATCTTAGTCCTACTTATTTTGTTTTTGTATCTACCTTTTACTCCATGAAAGAATCTCTAGGGACTAATTATGTAGAACCCTTTGTTGAATATTTTTGTAATTTATTGACTAGAGAGAAATATAAGCTCGTGCATCTTTGAATAATCAACATTGCATATACATCTAGCAAAGCCTTAGTGGCACAACATAAGAATAAAACCAAGAACCCCAAGAAACAATATCCTCGCAACAATAAGCAAAACAAGGGTACTAAACCCTCTCAGCCAACTCATCCTTCCAATGATGACACCGAAACCATATCAAAAGGTAAAAAGATCAAGCATCATTTCAACTTTTGCAGGAAATATGGTCATGTGGAATTCAAGTGTTTCAACGAGATGGTAGCCTTGGAAGTAGTAACGGAGAAGCACATCATCAACCTTGATTCGTATTTTGACTCTACAACTCATGCACTTGTACTTTATGCTTCTAGTTTTTCCTTTAATGCATCTTCTTCCTCTTCTTCTATTGAGTGGGTCATTGATTGTGGAACAACTTATTATATGGATAAGGATAAATCTATATTTTATGTTCTAAATGAAAGTAACACCAAACACATATTTATTGGTGATGATAGATCTCTTAATGTTGTACGATCTGGAATAGTTCAACTAGATGATGGTTAGTTCAATGATGTATAATGTGTTCCAAAAATTTCCAGCAATTTGTTGCCAGTCTATCAAATCACTCATTATAGTGAAGGTAAGACTATAATGTTTACACCTCACCAAGTTGTAATCAAGGATTTCAAAGATCCTAAACATGTTCTAGCTATTGGAATTGTGGATGATAGTACTAGGTTGTACAAATTCAACAACATTGGGTCATCACCTTTTCCCTTAATTTTTATTGTTCATTGCGATGACTTGAGCAAACTTTGGCATGAGTGATTTTTTCATTCAAGCTATCACTCATTGCAACAACTATATAACCCGAAAATGGTGATTAGTCTTCCTCTCATCTCTTTCATAGATGGTGATTGTCTTGGGTGTGTTCTTGGAAAACATCTTCGGGACAATTTTGAAAAAGGTTCCTCTTGGCACACCTCATCCCCCTTGCAACTTGTTCATAATGATTTGTGTGGTCCACTTCCTCTTGCTGATTTCTCTGGATTCAGGTATTTATTAACTTTCATTGATGAATTCTCCAAACACACTTGGGTTTATTTCTTAAAACTTAAGAGTGAAGTTTTTGGCAAGTTTTTGGCCTTACAGAGAAATAATTTGGACATCAAATACACAAGTTTAGAACATATAATGGAGGCAAATATGTAAACATGAAAAATTGTCAGATATAAATGGGTTTATAGAATTAAGTATGCATTAAGTGGAAGTGTTGGAATACTTAAGGCAAGGCTAGTTACCAAAGGATTTTCACAAGTTGAATGAATTGACTACTATGAAACATTTTCCCTTGTCACCAAAATGAACTACATCCACCTTGGTATTTCCCTTGCCACTTCACATAAATGGGAGGTATATCAAATGGATGTCAATTCGATATCCTTACATGGATATTTTTAAGAAGAATTACATGGAACAACCTCTTGGCTATGTTCAAAATGGCACTTTCCTTGTATGTTGCCTTAAGAAATATCTATATGGCCTCAAGTAATCTCCTCAAGCCTGGTATGCCAAAAGGGATAGCTTTCTCCTTAACACTATTTTTTCTACATGCCATTATGACCCCAATGTATATACCAAGAAAGTAGGTAACCATCTCATCATCCTTATTCTTTATGTTGATGCTCGTATTCTTAGTAGTAGCGACCATAACCTTTTAACCCATGTGAAAGCCAACCTTAAGAAGAAATAATAAATTACAAACTTAGGACATTTGCACTATTTTCTTGGCCTCCAATTCCTGCAAAATAAAGAAGGAATATTTATTTATTAGTCTAAGTATGCTTACGACCTTATTTGTTGCTTTCAAATGGAATATTGTAAACCAACCCCATCTCCCTTCTAATATGGAGTCAAACTTTCTGCCACTTGCACTTCACCCGAAGTAAATTCTACCTTATATTGTCAGTTAGTTGGCAGCCTCTTACACTTGAATCATAATCCTAATATTTCCTTTGATGTTGGTCTTGTTTCCTGGCATATGCAAATGCCCCATGAAATCCATTGGAAAACAACAAAAAAGGATACCTTGGTATATCCAAGGTACAATTCAGTTGAGGATTCATTGTAGTTCAAGGGGGAATCCTTTGTTGGTTGGTTTCACTAATTCATATCAAGTCGATGACCTTGATAGTCAAAATTATACTATAGGTTATGTTTTTATTCTTGGTTCCAGACTTGTCACTTGGGCTTGTAATAAACAAGATCTTGCTCTTTCCTTTGTGGAAGAAGAGTATCAAATCATTGTTAATGCAAGTCAAGAAGCCTTATGGCTTTAGCTAATCCTTTTAGAGTATGGATTCAAGCAACACCATTTGACTACACTTTTGTATGACAATCAGAGTATCATAAATCTTACCAAAGATCCAATTTAATATCAACGCAACAAACACATTGAGCTACATATGCATTTCATCAAAAAGCTTGTTCACAATCACATTCTCAAAGTGCTCTTTTTCCCTACTTATGTAATGAAATTTTCAAGATATGTTCTAGACATAGAGTGATTCAACAATTCATCTCCACCTCGATCTTGATGGCTATTGATCTATAGCTTAACACCCGATTGGTTCATGATCTCTATTTGAAGGGCATGGAGGGTCATTTTTTCAATGATCGATTGTGAGAAATTTATTGTAACATTTCTTTTCTTTTGCATAATATATTGCCTCAAGTAGCTATTTGGCTGGGGTCGTGGATGGTTTCCCTCTTCGAGGGTTTTAACCATGTAGAAAAATTAGTGTGTTGATATGTGATATGTTTGTGTAAGTGGTTTATGAAGGTGTTTGATCTCCTAAAAATATCTCGTGTTAGTCGAACATGGTAGACCACATAGAAAAATATAAAACAAATTGATATATGAAATTTCTTTCATGTCTCTTCCTTTACAAACATATACATGTTCATTCATGTGTTAGTTGTTGAGTTTAAAGGAAGAAAACTATGTGCTCTGTAAATTATTCTATTTAAATTTTTGGCCTCATTTGATTATATACATGTACCAATCTTGGGTGATGCTAACATTTTTTGTAACAAAAATAGACATGATTTATATTATAAAGGAGTCGTGGAAAACCCAAAGAACCTGAGTTTACAAAGGGTTCAAATTTAAACAAATTGCTCTATTGAGTTGTAACAACATATAGAGTTCTTCAAAATAATATATATAACTTGAGGCCTTCCTCCAAAATCTAAAGCTATATTGATGAATATATTGTCCAAGTAATCGTAAACAAGTAAAAAACATGAGCAAACTTATTAACCCAATTTTTGCCCCAAGTGGACCTTCTCTATCGACACATCATCATGCTCCACACCATGGTTTGCTTAAAGTATTGGTTTCCTGCTAATTCCACATATATTTGTTGCATTGTTTCCTCCTCACTAGCCTTATCTTTTATTGAATTAATGGATATGGTTGGGTGACCATCGATAGATTGTGATCCTCAAAAAATCCCGAGATAAAAATTTAATGCATTTGATTAATTCACAAGCTTCTCATATTTCAAAACCTTCTCTTTCAAGGACTACTTCCATCTCCTCCTACTTAATTTCTTGTTTTTTATATAGATACTTATGTACTCAATTGCTTGCCTCATCCCTTCCAGTTGACTATTCATTCTTCTTAGAATTTTTTAATATCAACATTTCCTTCTCCCCTATTTTATTTGGAGGTGGAAGATTGAGCCATTCTAGAGGACTCAACATAAAATTCCAAACTTGCTCCTGCACTGAAGAATTGACACACAAATCAACCAAACCCCATCTGAAATACCCCTAACAAAGGGCATGTTCAATCTCAAGGGTGTAGCAACTAGCCATTTGTAATGACCCAAGAGGCCTTGCTAACTCCAAGGCAACCAAAAAATTAAAATCCAAGCCAAAACGAAATTCACCTTTAGGAGAGCATACAACTTACCTCCGTCAAACTTGTCTCCATAAGAGCATATTCATATTCCCAAGCTTGACCACCATTGAAGTTGTTTTCCAACATAAACTCGAGCTTGTATCTATTATTGTTTCCACTATCTCCATGAAGATTCTCAAAAAAAAAAAAAATGATTAATACATCTCAAGCTCAATCTCCACATATGCCTATTTCCACAGATACCTTTGCATGTACAGAGGCCATAAAATTCATTGTGATGCGAGTTTAATTGCAAGTAGCAAGGGGTTAAAAGGAACATGGGTGATTTAATTCTCCCTTGCACGAGCAGATAAAATGATATGACTTGCATGGACATTGACTTCTATGCCAAGTGTTGCATTTACTTCCTAAACCATGCTCAACAATGCTAATGTGGATTGTGTTCATAGTGTAAATAATCTTAAACAAGTCAGGGGAGTCATAACCTTTAAACGAGGTCCTCATTTTTTAGCAAGAATACCTTGTCCATATTATGGAATAACTTCGAGGATGATTTTCATTGAGCATAAATCAATCTTTTATACATTGGTATGACTCTTGAGTTTCAACTTCCAAGAGGATATGTGGTGACTCTTCACCTTATTCAATAACTGGAGCAAATATTTACAATATTTACACAAGGAACCATAATCTCGTAGTATTAGGTTTCCAACATTTCCCCCTTAATCCAAAGGAGTGTTCATAAGTTTCCTTTTGAACTTTTCAATTTTTTCTCTTCCAAGTGCTTTAGTGAAGATATCTGCAATTTGCTTATTTATGGAACAATGTTTCAAATGAATTGTCTTAACCTCTATATGATATCTAATTAGATGGTACTTTGTGTTTATGTGCTTAGTTTGATCATGGAATCCAGGATCCTTGGACAACTTGATTACATAAGTGTTTCCAATTAGTATAGGAGTAGAATTCACATGTTTCTTCTACACATGTTCAAGTATTTTCCTAAGCCACACAATCTCCTTTGTTTCTTATGCAACAACCACATATTCTGCCTTTGTTGTGGAATCTCCTGGAACTTATTTTTTGTGTGATCTATAGGAGAAAGTTGTTAGTCCAAGACTTGTGAGGTAGCCTAAAGTAGAAACTACAGTCTCTTTATCGCCATCAAAGTCTAAATCATAATACCCAATCAGTTTGAAGTCATCCACCTTAGAATACTCGAGTCCAAAATCTTGAGTCATCCTTCACAAGGTTTTTGCATGAACCTATAAAGGATCCCAACAAGGAATGATATACATGGTTTGGTGGTGGTAAGGTAAATAAGATTCCCTACAAATAGTTTGTACTTGGTTTCATCTTCAAATTCATTCCCTTCTTATGATGTGATCTTTAAGTTTTGTTCTATTGGAGTGGAGAGAGGATTACATTTTGTCATGCTGAATCTGTTGAATAATTCTCCAACATACTTCTTCTAGGAGATGAATATGTACTTAGGATTTTGAGTCACTTCAATTCCTAAATAGTAGTGAAGGTGTCTTAAATTTGTCATCTCAAAGCCCTTCTTCAATTCTTTATTTATTTATGGATGCCATATAGATTTCATTGTTCCATGTAATCAAAACATCATCTACATATATCACAAGATATATAAAAAATATTCCAACTTTCTTTGCAAACAATGTTGCATCATCAAGATTAAAATATTTGAAATTTAACTTCTGAAGATGCTCGGTTAACTTTGCTTACCATTTATGAGGTGCTTGTTTCAGGCTATACATTGCCTTAATGAGTTTGTATACCTTTTGTTCTTGCCCTTCCCACTAAATCATTCTGACTAAGACATGAGGATATTCTCTTTCAATTCTCCATTCAAGAAAGTATTCTTCACATCCATTTAATGAACTTTCCATCCATTCTATGCATCCAAAGACAATAAAGTGCATATGGTTTCCCATTTTGTTGTGGGGTAGAAAGTCTCCTCATAGTCAATGCCTTCCTTATGTGCATAACCTTTTTCCATAAGCCTCGCTTTGTGCTTGTCAAGTGAGCCATATGATTTGCACTTGTTTTTGTAGACCCACTTGCATCCAATTGGTTTGGTTCCAAATGGAGGGCCCATCGACTTGTAGGTCCCATTCTTAATGAGAGCATCATATTCATTTTGTATGGCTTCTTTCCATTCATTCATAGAAACAACTTATTTAAAGGAAGTTGGTTCAAGGTTAGCAGATAAATTAAACTCACAATCATATGAGACATCAATATCTTCTACATCACCTGAACGTGAATTATTATCAAATCCTCCATCACCTTGTCTGGTCAAACTTCTTTTTCCTGTCTTTTCAACTTCATCGGGATGGACACTTTCAATTGTCTTTGTGACCCACTTCAAAACTTTCCGTGAAGGTCTTGGTTGCTCAATTGGTGGTTCTCCATTGTCTTCAAGACTCAATATTTCAATCTTTTCAATCACATCATCCAATTAAACCTCCTGTTATGGTGAAGTGATGGAAACTTATTCATGAGGGGAACATGGGTTGCAAAAGGAGATTCCAGATATTGATCCAAGGTAGAAATCCCCCCTTCAAGATGTGCACCGTGGAATCTCATTCTAAACTATATAAAAGGTCTTTACATGGGTACATTTTTCTAGACAATCAAATGCCTCTTAATAGACTCATCAATTTTGTTCATTTCAAGAAAACATACATTTATGGAATGAATAAACGTTTTGTTTACCTCATCATAAATACAATTTTCCTTTGTGGTGTTTGAGTAAACCAAGAAGATGCACTTTTGACTCCTTGCACAGAGCTTGTTTCTTTATTCCTTTGTAATTAAGCCATAACATGTGGAACTAAAGACCATGAGATGCCTCACTGAAGGAATGAGGCCATACCACATTTCGTTGGAGTTTTGTTTCCAAGAGAATGAGTTGGACTTCTGTTTCTAAAATAAGTTGCACATAAAGTTGCATCACCCCAAAACATCAATTTGATTTTCTTAAAAATAACATGGAACGTACCATATTCAAGAGAGTTCTACTCTTTCTTTCTGCCACACCATACTGTTGAGAAGTGTATGGAAATGTAGTTTGATTCCTAATCCCATGTTGGTGGAGATAGTTTTCAAAATAATTAGATGTGTAGTCTTTTCCATTATTAATACGAAGTGTGCCAATGTGAGGCTATGTTTCATTTTCAATCCATAATTTTTTTTAATGTTTCATATGCTTCATATTTTTTCTTTTGTGTAATCATAAAAAAAGGCAATGAGATATTTATTACCATTTGTAGAAGTAATGGGCATGGGTTCACACATGTTAGAATGTATCAACTATAACTTTCTACATGCTCTGAAATTTGACTCATGAAATGGATGCTTATTATGTTTGCCAAGAATACAAGCACTACACTATTTTAGATTCTTTGGAATGGTGGGAAAACTAGAAACACCATTATTTTTCAACAATCAAAGACTATTATAGTTAACATGTCCATATCTATCATGCCATAGAAGACTGGAAGATAATGTACCTTCTTCATGTTGAGAGAGGCAGGAAAAGTTACGAGCTCTTTTAGATGTTGCTTTCAACTTCAACGACTTCCTATATTCACATCTGGTTATGATGACCAGGTTGCTAGATGGCGTCCTCATCTCTACTATCCCATCGAACATGTGGATGAAATGGCCTTGCTATTGGATGTGCACTAGGGACAAGAAGTTTCTATGCAACTTTGGAAGATATAGAACATTACACAACAAAAAATCAGGTTATCCATACTGTTTGGGCTATATCTTAATGGAGCCAATTCTCTTGGGCTTGAGGTCAGACTTAAATGCAAAATACACTATCCCATCTACATCAACATTCAATTCTTCAATTTTTATTTCTAAAGGTCATGCGGGAGGTTGCATCAGTTTCAAGCAACCAAGTATCTCTCCAAGATGAAGTATTTAAAGTGACTTCATTTAGTCCAGCATTGCAATATGGAACAATAAAGTGATTAGATTCAAGATCTTTACCAGTGTCTTGAGTTTTACTTTTGTATTCTTTCTTCTGGTCACGTTTATCTTTGATCTTTTCCCATGAAGCCCAATAATGATCTGCATCATCTCCATCCTTACTACAGCGAGTACAATGACAATCATAACACTTACCTTGACTATGTCTACCCCCTTGCCTCTGAAATTCTTTGTCCATGTCCTAGTTTACTACCTTATCCTTTAAAAGAATCATTGGATTGTTTCTTCTCTTTATGAGCAAGACACATAGTTTCTCCATTATGATGATTTGTCTTCTTTTTGAAAAAAATTTCACATTCTACAATCTTCTCCACCAAAGTGTCAAATGTGAGGAACTTCATTTGACCACTAGCTTGCAAGGACTCGGGGTAGTGTGAATATGTAGGGTAGAGGATATTAATAAAGGTTGTTAGTGGAATGTCTATATTTACTCGAGTGGCATCAATGTCATGCATGATAAATTTTATTTCATATGCTAAATCCATGGGATCATTATCCTTCAACTCAAGGTCGAAGAGCTTCACTAGCAATTGTACGAGTTCCAATTTTGAGTGTGATTTATATAAATCCTTCAATTTCTTAAAAGCACTATAAGCATCTTTAATAAACAATATATGATGACTCACCTCTTCACTTATAGTAGCAACAATCAACACATATGCCTTGTTGTCTTTGTTCTTCCATATGGTGAACTCTTTGTCTATTGTAAGTGGTTTTGGTGTAGTGAATATAGGACCATCTACTCTTTCAACGGTTTCTTCTTCACATAAGTCATCCCAATATCATTGAGGATGAGCATGTACTTGATATTTCTCAGCCATTCTAGGTAATTGTCCTTGTCAGTGAGCACCACTCCAACAATGGAAGGCATAGAATGCATCTTTGACCAAATGCTCTGAAATGAAAAATAATTAGTGAAAGTGATAGAAGGTGTAGGTCTAAGTCTGCAACCATTTACAGTCTAGTACAATAAAACATAATAATGTTTATTACAATAAATTCTCTATAGGTCTAAGTATATGCAAAATGGATTTAAAAATTACAATAATAATGAGTAGTACCAACTTGTGTCACTATCAAATACCCCTTGGATAAAAAGATAAAAATAGGAGTATATGTAGGTATGTGTTTTTCCAAACTTCACCAGAACCTTCAACTTGACTAATTGCATACAATAAACAACTTACATAAGTTAAGGAGCTTCCTTGTTATGAAAGTATACCAATGAAATGTCATAGTCTCTAGAAGTATCCCTCACAAAATATATAACTTTCACCCTCAAAATATCCCTAAAATTGAAAAGAAGCAAGTAGTGTGTCTATGCTGCTAAATTTCCCTAGGACTTGCACCCATTGCTTATATAGTTGAAGCATCCCAAGTGCCACTCATAGCATCAATACAGTCAAATCTAACTATGCTTTCCTTCCTTGTGCATTGACTCAAACCTTACATACTCAAAGAACCACAACACTAGGTACAACAAGCTCAACACATCAAAGTGAGCAATGAACGAGCTAACAAGCTTGATAGCCTAGTGGACATGTATATGCAAAGAGGAGAAGACATGGGTATTTCCATGATTGGTCACAACCTCTTAGGTGCCCTCTCATTGTTCAACGTCTACAAGATCACTGCCAAGGGCCTCAATTCATACAAATCCCATCTCGACAAGAACATCCTCATGAAAGTCTTGAATTCTTAAGACATAAATGGTGTTATGGAGATTAATATGATTTCCATGATAGGCAATACAATAGTATAACATGTATAGGGTAGTAAGACTTAACACGTAGAGGGAAACAACACCAAAATTCATGGATTAGGGTTTTCAAAGATGCCACACATAAAAGTGAATTCATATTTGTAGACAAAATAATATCACACAAAGTTAGGGTTTGAAATGATGAAATAATATTCACGTGGGGATAAAAAGTAGTGATATACTTAGATATTGGAGGCACACAACTAAGGTTGTGGAGGCTCACGTAGAAAAGAGAAATTGTTTGGAGGCACAAAAAGAGGACCACAAGCTCATGTAGGTCCAGGTAAACACTCAAATGGTGAAATGAACGTATTAACCAAGCTCAAAAAATGAAACCAATGCATAAAAAAATGAATAAAAAAGTTTCACTGATACCTTTAAATTTTGACATGCTCTAAAATGACAACCAAAGAAACATGCGATAGAGACGGAAGGAAGAGGCCAGAATGCAAGTGAGCATGCAAAGAATGGTAGAGGAATCTGGCAGCAAGACAAAACTGGAGACAAAGGAGTTATGGCATAACATGCTTTGATACCATTGTTGTGGAATAACTCCCAGGATGATTTTCATTAAGCAAAAATCAATCATTTATACATTGGTATGACTCTTGTGTTTGAGCTTCCAAGAGGATATGTGGTGATTGTTCACCTTATTCAATAACTAAAGAAAATGTTTACACAAGGAACCATAATCCCATAGGATTAGGTTTCCAACAGTCCAAATAGATGGCTTTGTTTTCCTTTCGGTCTACCAAACTATTGTTGAATCTTTGAACTCGAAAATACTTAGCCTCGTCAATTGCTTCCAAATTTCCAAATATTCTTTGAAAGGTTACATATAACATAGATCCCTTTTTGAGATTCCTCTTCATGGCTTGATTAATGAAAAAGAGGGAGTCACCTAGAATCATGACCTTCTTCACCTAGTTTACCTATAATATAATTGATCCAAGGTATATG
>LPNX010127642.1:184387-201549 GCA_001517045.1 Pseudotsuga menziesii
ATGTTGGAGCAATATGCTTCTAAAGTGTATTCATCCTCTACTAGGGTTAGAGAAATATACTTAATTTGTTGTTGGTATTGTGAAAAAAGTGTTGGGTGAAACTTTTGGTGTAAGCAACATTGGATTTGGCGGCCACAATTTATACCAAGCACATATTTAAATCCTCATTGTCTTGTTTCCAATCAAGAAAATTATAGAACCAATGTTACCTTAAATGAGAAGGATCATTGTGAGGTGTAACATATAATGGAACATTAAACACAATTGTTCATCCATTTTGTTAATGAAAAATGAGTATCGGGAACGTTTGATACCACGAGCTTCATTACATAGCTATTCATTCATGTGATTAACAAGCATATGAATGTTGGGGATGTTTGACACCAACAAGTTCCATAAAATAGTTGGCCCCATATGTTGGGTGGTTTGGCTTAATTTTTTTTTCAAAGAGAAAAAAGCGTAATTTCATTCATCTATTGAGAGCAAAATTACATTCTGTAGATTCATTGTAGCCGTGAATTTCCAAGTCCTATATTCATAGGTTCCACTGATGAGACTTTTCCGTCTTCTGTCAAAATGCAAAATCAAAAAACAGTCCTGTTTTTCAGCATAAATAGTGTTTTGTCCCACCAGACTTAAACATGCTGTTACATTTTCCCATAATATTGCATGAAGGAAAAATAAATCTAAAGTTTTACTGCAGTTTTAATTACATATAGAAAAAAACATGCCATGATTTAGTCCATTAATGGACGATGGTAATACTCAAAGCACTGCCCGGCCCTTACTTCTCTAACTTTCCAAGTGCCCAAATCCAAGCGCAGCCCTTCTTTGGATGCCTGGTCCGCCTCTTTGTTATTTTCCCTGTACACATGTCGGCAGGCGAAAGTATCAAATGATTGAATGACTGTCTGAATAGAAGAAAGTAAATTAGCAAGTATAACATTTCTGCATTCTTGTGTTTGCTTGATCCAGTTGATAGCATTCATTGAATCACCAAGAACAATCAACCTTTTTATACCCTTCTCCATGGCAAAGATAAGTAATAATTTTAGGCTCATAAGTTCTGCATAATTATTCGTACCCACCCCCAATCCCATAGTGAGGGAGAAGTAATGAGAATCAGACAAATATAAGAACGCCCCCCCTCCACATAAGTCATTTTGTGCAGCACCATCGAAGAAGCCCCAAGGGAAAGATTTGTCCAAAACAAGGTTCAAATTCCTTCTCTGTTCAGCAGCCCGAATGTGTTCCGACAGAGCTTTGAATAAACCCACTGATTGAGCGCTGGTTATTTCAGGGATACAAGCCTTGTTTTCGAAAATCGCCCCATTCCTTGCCAACCATATCCCCCAGATAATGATCAACGGTAAGGTTTTTAGTTTTGAGCGAGAAAAGGATCTCCACCAGCTATCCCATGCGCTGTTCACAGTATCACCTTCCCATCTATGATTCAACCCTACCTGACTCAGACAATCTTTCCAAACTGCAATCGTATAGGAACATGTGATGAAAAGATGTGAAATCGATTCCGATTCCTTCATGCACAGTACACACCATCCAGGGCCCTGAAATCCTCTTTTCTGTAATAAATCCCACGTCGAGACCCTGTTCTCAAGAACACACCACATGAACAATCTCGCTTTTGAAGGGCACTTTAGCTTCCAAAGAGATCTCCACCACCAGACCTCCTCCCTACCCCCATCATCAGCACTCAAAAACAAATATCCCGCCTTTGGGGTATAGACCCCTGCCGGATCCAAGTCCCAAACTAGGTCATCCTCCTGCTCTGTGAGTTGGATGTGTGCCAATTGTAGGCCTCTGATATAGGTTCCAAGAGAGGTAGCTTCAGGTTCCCCCAACCCCAACAGAGCTACACTTTTCCAATGTTGGATCCAGGGGTCCTCAGGTCTTTGATCTGCCAGTTGATTTAAAGTAGTGATCCCCCTTACAGCCAGAGCATTAATAACTACCTCGGGAAGCACATGTTGCTGTTCACTCCCTAGCCATGGATCCCTTCCCACTAGTACCTTTTCACCCGTACCCACATCCCAAGTCAAATTTGACTCTATCAGTGAGAAGGATTTCACCACAGCCTTCCAGATTACCGAGCCCCCTGTATGTGATTTCTTGGGCTTCCTAATCCATTCCTCAATACTCTCATGAGGAAAATATTTCTGTTTGATTACACGAGTCCATGAGCTTGTAGTTTTGATTAGCCTCCACCCTCCTTTTGCAGCCAGTGCTTGTGCAAATAAGAAAATGTTTTTAAGGCCCCATCCCCCAAGCCCCTTTGGGATTGCTATCTTCTTCCAGCTGACCCAGGGAGTCACCTGTCTATCCTTTTTCCCGCTCCATAAAAATCTGAAACAGATCCTCCTAATTTGTTCTAAAATCCCTTTTGGGATCCAAGCTAGTGACATCCAGTAAACAGGTATTGCTTCCAAGACAGCCTTAACCAGCACCAGCCTCCCAGCTCTTGACAGCCACCTAAAACTCCAAACTTGAAGTCTTTTCTCAACCTTTCCTATCAGCCAGCTCCAATCCTTTTTCAGATAATAGTTAGCTTTAAGTGAGAATCCCAGGTATTTTAAACCCACATCCAGACCTGTGAGGTTAAAAGGGAAATTCTCAATGATTTCAAGCTCTTCTTCCGGGGGCAACAAGTGAGTAGTAAGAGTTGATTTTTCAAAGTTTATATCCATCCCTGTAGCTTTCTAGAAAAGGTCCAGTATCTCCTTCAAGGCCCGCGTATCCCTTCTATCTCCAAAACAGAAGATCAAAACATCGTCCACAAAAAGAAGATGGGTAATAGCTAACTGTTCACCAATACTGATGCCAGCGAAATGGCCCTGCCTCTTAGCCTCATGTAAAGCCCTGCTTAAACCTTCAGCCACCAACAAGAAAAGTAATGGGGAGAGAAGGCACCCTTGTCGGAGGCCCCTCTCAGCATGGAAAAAAGGTGAGGCCGCCCCGTTGATTAGCACAAAGAAAGAGACTGTAGTTATAGAAGACATGATCCATCTAATAAAATTTATATCGAACCCCAAGTGTGTAAGTAACATTCGGAGATAAATCCAACTTACCTTATCATAAGCCTTTGAAAGATCAATTTTCAGAATAGCCCCTTTGATACTCCTGCTCTTCAGGCTATGCATGCCTTCCTGTGCCACCCCAATGGCCTCATGAATCTGTCGCCCTTCCAAAAACCCAAATTGCTTAGCTGATATATTCTCAGATAATATAGCTTTTAATCTGCGAGCAATCACCTTTGAGACAATTTTATAGATACAATTGCATAAAGAGATGGGCCTGAACTCATTGAGAGTTGCTGGGTTGTCCGTCTTTGGAATGAGTGCAATGAAGGTAGAATTGAAGCTTGCAGGAATTCTTCCTGAAATCCAGGTATCTTCTACCACCTTTAAAAGATCCAAACCCAGAACCTCATAGAAACCCAGAAAAAATTCTATCGTCCACCCATCCGGACCAGGACTCTTATCTTTTTGAAAACTGCCCAGTACTGCTTTTAACTCATCTTCGATCACAGGTCTCATCAACCTCCTATTGTCCTCCTCCTCGGCAAACCTCAGAAACATCTGAGCAACCTTGATAACTTCCGCAATGGAAGCTTGTGCTGGTGCTCGGAATAAAGATGCAAAGTGATTCACCCCACATCTAGTTTTCCCTTCAAAATCAAAATGTTCTTGCCCTACCTCATCTTTCAGACACCAGATAGTATTAGCAGCCTTTCTTCCCCTGGAATAAGCACGAAATTTTTTTGTATTCTCATCCCCAGACTCTAACCAGATCGCACGGCTGTTGAGTCGCCAGGCTTCCTCCCTTTCCAGTAAAATAGTGTTCCTTCTGCCTTCCAACCTAACCGGAGCTTCTTTTGATTCCAAGGTCATGAGCCCCCCCCCCCTACTCCTTCATAGATCTGTAAAAGTTCAGCCTCTACAAGCTTCAGTTCAGCATCCTCCCTCAGTCTTTTTGCTATAGCCCATTCTTTTACCTCCCCTTTTAGTCTTCTAATGTTCTCAGCAAATTGAAAGGCAGCTGTTCGATCCAGAGACTCATCGTAAGTCCTCCATAAAGCCAAGAAAAGATTTTTGAAGGATTCATCAAGGAGCCATGATCTGTTATACTTCAGTGGGCTGGGTGGATTGATAGGCCCTTTTTTAATCTCAAAGAAAATAGGGAAATTATCTGAGTTTCCCCCACTTCCTACCCACTGTCTTACGAGAAAAAACCTGTCCACCAGCTGTTCTGCCACCAGAAACCTGTCCAGCCTTTTCGCCACCCTAGCTTCTCCTCCCCTATTATTCCTCCAAGTAGGATTCAACTTAATAGGCTCAACATCCAACAGGTTTTTTTCAACCAACTTTTGTAGAAAATACCCTGCTTGGGGATCCTCTTGAGCATGGGGGCCCCAAATTTCTGTTTGACCCAAAGAAAAATTTAAATCTCCCCCCACCACAACCGAGTCTCCACCAATAAAAGGGTCCTATAAAAGTGAATCCCGGAAAGGAACTCGATTCAAATAAGGCCCATAGACATTAATCACAAATAATTGTGTACCTAAGTCTACCGACAAGAGTTCAACTCCCAAAACAGAGTCTCTCCCCCAAGAGTTTATGAGCTTGGCCGTACTTAACTTCCATCCCACAGCCAACCCCCCCGAACAAACCCGAACATCCAGAGTCACAAAAGACCACCCTACCAGCCAACTCTCCAATCTTTCCTTGATAATATCACCTAACCCTAAAGTTTCTTGTAGCAAAATCACATCAGGGTGTTCAAGAGTAAGCACCCTTTTGAAGGCTGATTTCTTTTTGGGCCCAGCCAGACCCTGGCAATTGAAGGACATAATCTTCATATCCTGACAGGATTCCGGGCATTCACCGCTCTAAGTGCCCTCTCAAAGGAGAGTTGTTTCCCCTCACGCATATCATTCTTGGCCCTCGACTGATCCTTTGAGAGATGTGAAGTTCTGCCCCTTCCCTTCCGCACCGGTACCTGTTCTTTCCCTAACCCCCCCCCCCCCAGATTTCTTTGTGCAAGACCTAAGGAAGTATCCAGATTCTGAAGATTCCGGAGATGAAATGCCCAGATCCTCAATCCCCTGCCCAGGATCTAGCTCAAGAATGATCGGAGGATTTGTAATCAACTGAGTATTTTCAGGGGAGGGTTCAGGTAAAGGACCAGTAGAGTCATCCCTCAAAAGAGTTGAAACCCCAGCCCGAACAACCCCCGAAGGCAATAAAACCTCTTCACAGGGGCCCGATAAGGTCAAGTTTTTTAACCCCTCCACCCAATCAAGCCCTACCAAAGTGCACTGATGCAATAATAAATTTAAAGAGGGAGAGAGGGAAAAAGTAGTATTACTCGGGATGGAAGACCCCGAAGTTTTATCTGCTTCCACAGGTGCAGTGAGTGTGGCCATGACTGCTGTAACAGGAAGAATATCTTCTCGACCCTCTGGTTCCCCCTCTGAAACTTGACTAGTCGGGTCAGAATCCTCTGAAATCTTCTCGCCTCCTGAGCCCTCTATTGCCGACATAGGATCAGTGGACTCCAGATCGATTTGGTCTCCTTCAGTAGCAGCCTTTTGTACTTTTCTCTTCCCACCGTTTAAAGTACGCAATGGAAGGCGACAATCCGAGACAGGATGTCCATATGCATGACATCTTCTACACCGAAAAGGCACGTTTTCATAGTCCAGAAGCTGAGTGATGCTATCAGGCCCCCAAACCAAGTCTATAGTCTCAGGAAGACCCTCGCGGATGTTCAACTCCACCAAGATGCGGGCCACTTGTTTGTAATGGGTCTCCATGAAAGAAAGGTCCGCCTCCAAATATTTTCCCAAGATATCACCGATCTGTCGAAAATGCAGAGGTTCCCAGAAATGAAGAGGCAGACCTGGGAGCCGGACCCATATCGGGATCTTGTCTACTCTCTCCCGACTAGCATCAAAAAGGGTATGCCAAGTCTTTAAAAGGACAGGCGAGTGGTTCAAATGCCAATTTTGATTCAGGATCAGCCTCATGTCTGCCTCTGATTTCACCACCACCGCAAACTAGCCACGAAGTAACATATCCACTTCCGGAGCATAACCCAGAAGCACTCTCCAATGTTCATCCACCCAATCCACCACAGTTTTGCGGGCAAAGTTCCTGCCCATAACCCTACCCACCAGCGTCTTCTGTGACATCATTAAAACCCTATCCCATTCAATATCAACTCCAACTGCATAGCACCCCACAGGTCTTGATTTTACCCAAACCCTCTTGCGCCTCTTTGAAGTTCCCCTGATGTTCTCCTCTGCCCCTGTCGCATCCCCAACAGTACCCTTCGACTGCTCAACAGCAGAGATCGGGCTCGCACATCCCCTGTGCTCCGATGATACCAATGGCACCCTCCTCTCCACCTCAGCTCCTCCTCCCCCCACTCCACATGCTTGCTCCACCTGCCATGCCACCCCTGCCGCTGCTACACAATCAAAACCTTGCACTACTTCAAAACCTTCCTCCACACCTGACACCGAAAACCCTAAATTCCGGGAAAAGAAATCCCCTGCTTCCCTCCAGCTAGAATTACCCAACAGGTCCACCTGACGCTCATGGCAATCCTCAATAACACCCGGAAAATGACATTGTGGTGAAAAAGAGAGAAAATCGGATGGTGAAAAGTCCAAAACTGGTCCCTCCTGACCTCCACCGGTCGTTCCAGTTCCTTCAGGTCCCAACCTTGGGAAATCCTCCAGGCCCTCCATCAACCCTCTAGCTGGCACCCCCCACACATCCTGAGCCTCCAGGTGGTCACTAGAATAATCAACCAACTCCAAATCTTCCATCGCAGCCACAGAAACAAAGCTTAACCAAACCTTGACAAAGAACTGTTCAATAGCAGCCACAGTAACCAAGCTAAACCAAACCCTGACAAAAAACCGATCAATAGCTGCCCCAAGGCGAGATCAATAAACCCTACCAACAGAACAATAAAAAACAATAAAAGAAAGCTCCGTGAAAAGTAAGAAGTCATGCATAGGAGCCACGACACGCATGATGATGGCGACAGGGGGTGGTACGGTCAGAATGACCCACCCCCCTGTCATGGCTGTACGCCTTGATCGATAATACGCCTTCTCCAGAGCCTTCGAAACCCTCCAGACACCGGTGGTTTGGCTTAATTATTAGACACATGAAAGGTGATTCCAATTCATCCACCAAGCTACTAGAATCAACACTGAACACATTGAGAATCAAGGTGATGATTTGGCCTTGACACCATAATTGATTACAAGCAATAGATCAAGACTTGAAGCCAATATGCATAACCGTTTCTTTTATGCTTATTTGGTGATTACCAATAGATCAAGACTTGAAGTCTTGATTGCTATTGCATTGTCAATTGGTTGTTGTGTTCAATACTGCATTGAGAACAAAAGCCTTGGAGTTAGTTCTAAAGAACATAATTCTTTGCATAATTTCGAGAGCGAAAACCTACTTTCATTTATGTAGAAGATCCATGTGGACTATAAGCCCCGTGTTTACAGATTAATACATAGACACAATTTTCTTTGGTAT
This sequence comes from Pseudotsuga menziesii, assembly GCA_001517045.1. NCBI lineage: Eukaryota > Viridiplantae > Streptophyta > Pinopsida > Pinales > Pinaceae > Pseudotsuga > Pseudotsuga menziesii. The sequence continues at coordinate 191,974 of LPNX010127642.1, forward strand.
AAGAAAGATACTAAACATTAATTTTCTCTTAATGCTAAGTGAATCCTTCAAGCTTGCTTATGGGAGATAGGTTATGAGTGACTTAAGCTACACTTAGTTTGATGAAAACTTGATGAGTTTCACTTAGTAATTAAATGGATTTGATCAAAGCTAACCATTTTCATGAAGTTATATGAAAAATGATATAGATTAAATATTTTTAGAGTTTTTAAGAATTAAAATTTAATTTGATTTTTTTCAAATTTATAAGTCATCCTTAAAGTTACCAAACATTCATGAGTATTAAGCAATAGGGGTACAATTTTTTTTTGCCATAACATTCATAAATTTAAGCAATAAGGATACAATTTAGTTTTGCTAAACATTCATGAGTTTAAGCAATAGGGATACGAGTTTTTTGCCCAACATTCATGAATTAAAGCAATAAGGATATGCTCAACCTTGATGGTGAATTAAAGCAATAGGGATATGCTCAACCTTGATCGAGCGATGCGTTCACATTGGGGGTATATGGGCACTATAAGATATGCTCAACCTTGATGGGGCCATACATTAAGGTGTATGAACACTATAACACCATTGTGTATTAGTACCACTAGCATGATATGTAATGCCCAGCATTATAACTTGATATATAAGTAAAATAATATACCCACAAATATACAATATACAAAAAGAAATTTTAAGGATATTAAAAACTATATCAATCCTCTCTTTTTAACTTATTTATTATTTGTAATTATTATTTAAAATGTCTTATAATATTTAATTCTTTCCTATCTTGATACTTTTATCAAACTTTGTAAATTCAAATACTAATATCCCCACAATTTGGGGAACATCTTTATCAATCTATTTATAGATATATTATCTAGAACATATTATAGAGCTATGTTGAAATTTCATTTTTCTCCTCCATGATGTGACGATGTGGGTACCAAAATCCTATTATATTACGAAAAATATATTAAAATAAAGGCAAATCAGACCGTTTGGAGAAGCAATTCAAAATTTGAAAGCTTTTACCGTCTGTTTTTTCTCCGTGTGCTTGAAAGTGCAGGCCCTGGGTTTTTATTGGAGAAAATCCGTCTCCTCCTCTGTTTGGTAGGCCGCTGAAGGGATTTCAGCACAGAGAATGGCGCGCTCATACCGATAAGTCCTTCAAAATCAGCACGGCATCATTGAAAACTGTCTGCCGATAAATCCTTCAAAATCAGCACGGCATCATTGAAAATTGTCTGTTAAGGAAGGGTTTGATCCCACCATGGCCAACATTGATGCCCCACTGAATTACATCGATGAGAAATACGAGTTCTCGGCCCCTCGATTTTTCGATTTTTCAGTCGGAGAAACCCCTGAAGAAGCGGCCGAGGCCGAGCGCTGGTTCAAAATCTCCGCAAACTATTTACCCTCTCGTAAGTTATATTCATGGCCTCACTGAAACCGAAAATTTGGGGTTTTCTCTCACAGAGGATACGGTTTTGTTTCTTTACGGAAGAAACAAATTATAGATTTCTGGTGTTTGCCACATTCTGCTCTTGTACATAGATTATGGAGGAGCAGAGCGATATGATTTTCATATGCCATTAATGGGCTTTTCCCATTTTGGTAGTCTTTTCTTAATTATATAAATGATAGCTCTGTTCAGATTTGATGTTTTTCTTGGACTTTGGTGACAGCACATGTGAAAACCAGATCCCTACTGGAAGCCAAGCAATTTTCCGGCCTGGAGGACAGCTATGCTGAAGTTCAGAAGGTAAGTTTCTTGTTGTAATGTGTAGATCTTTGTTGGTTATGAAGTCGTTATTCGTTGAACCTTATTTTATGCTGAGTATTAAGGGTTGTGTAGACCAGAGTCCGTTGTTACAAAACTAAGCTGATTCTCCGAGTATTTCCGGGTCAAACTTGCTAGTTTGCATTGAGTTTGGCCTCCGATTATTCGCCCAGTTTTTCACAGGTCAGCGAGTTTGACTTGTGAACTCCACTTTATAAGTTCATATCAAACCCAAACTGAAAAACATGCCATTCTTCTCAGAAAAATTACCTGAACTTTTCCTGAGTTTGAGTCAAGCCTGAGTCGGAATCTTACTCTCCGATCTCCCCGATTGTTTTGTTGAGCCTAATTTTGTAACAGGTCACTAGACTATCCATCAGATTGATCATCTAGCTTTGTATCCTGCTCCCTTTTATAGTTACGGTCCTGTTATTTCTGTGTCGTAAGATGTTACAGATGCACAGATAAATTGGGATTCATCATCAATTGAAGTGTCAATATCGAGCCCCACCTTTCGTTGTCGTTTTCATTACTCTGCCACATTGACCAATCCTGCCACTTGCTTGTCAGATCCTTCGATCTTTGAGTCCTTCATTATATAACTGTTATGGTTTAGCTCTCCGAAAAAATGTGTTTACTATGTTTGGCGTCTTGAAATAATTTCAATGATATTCCAAAGCAATACACTTTCTTTTGCTTTTATATTTACAAGCATTGCATTAGATTGCAGATATTTTATTACAGACAATTTGTATGTTTCGTTGACATATTTTATAACAGACAATTTGTATGTTTCGTTGTCAGTATGCTCGTCTTGTTTGTGGGGAAAAGGTCTGTATTGGTTTCTGCATTGTATCGGTGTTTAGATCTGGTGAAAAAAATTTCCATATTTGTGTTCTTAACTTTGCTATATTTCAACTTCCAAGAATATCTTGTGTACTCCCTGGTCTGGCCTTCGCATATTAATTACCATATTAAAAATGTAGTCTAAGTATTTCCAATCAGTGAGTATAGACTACAAGGTGAGATGTCATTTTGCACTTCGCATATTAATTGCCATATTTAACATATAGTCTAAGTATTTCCATTCAGTGAGTATCGGCTACAAGGTGAGATGTCATTCTGCTTAGGTTTTTAGGTTTATGCGCAAATTAGAACTATTTTCTTGATTGAAAAATGATTATATTTATGAATTTGCTTAATTATGTCAGGTGTCTTTTGGTGTCTTTTTTCTGGTAATTATTAATAAATTTTATATTACAGGTCAAACATATGTTGTAACTACGATATCAGCTTGCCATGTTTAGTTTGTTTAGCGTTTCTTGTAGCTATGGAATTAAACTGAGGTTAATTTGTCAAGGGCATTATATTGTTTGCAGCTAATAGCTCGAGTTTCTCCCAAACATGGAAAAACTAATATATCAGGTTCTTCTGATAAGATTAGTAGAGCTGATGCATCGGGTGATGCCCAGATTTCCTCTGAACCGAAAGATACCGTTGGGACAGCAATTGTGGGTCCTTCAGATTCTGCAGAGATTTCAAAGGTTCAAGAGACTACAGGAAATGATGTACCAGAGGATACAAAGAGTTACCTTGAATCCAAAGAAACCATTGGAAAAACTTTCGTGGGTGCTTCAGATCCTCCCAGGATTTCAAAAATTTCAGATACTGATCTATTATCTGTTATATCTGAACCGAAAATATCAAATTTGACTACTATTTCTCATGTTTCATCTGGAAAGAAAGAAGAGATTCTATCCTCTGCACTTGTCAATTGCTCCTCACCTGGAAAGACAGAAGTGAGTGCATCTTTATCTCGAGCAGAGCAAGACGTAGATAATTTGGTGAAGATTGGAAACAAACCATTGCTTCCTACTAGGTGAGTTAAATCTTTTTATTGTATTATTTCTATGTTTTTAAATAAATTTTAACATTGCTGATTTAATCTATTATTTTATTTTCCTCATTTGCATGCACTCAGTCATTCCATAAAGAAAATTAGTCAATTCTAGGATTCAAGACAAAGTGAATCTCAAACATGTATGATTAAAAACATACACCATGGTTAGCTAGAGATTGAAATGTGAGCCCGAGGCTTTCTTTGGGTCATCAACTTTTCCCAGAATCTGTCTGACGTGTAAGGGGTACTGCCACTAACGAAATACTGGATTCTATTTTATGAAACGTCTGGAGTAATATCCTGTTGTTCTATCAGCTCTAGTCAAGCAAAGTAGCTCTATCTTACGAAAAGTTTTGGACAATATTCTGTTGTTCTATCAGTTCTACTCCAGCAGAGTAAATATATCAGTTCTAGTCAAGCAAAGTAGCTCCAACCTATGATTTTTTTGGACAATATCCTGTTGTTCTATCAGTCTACTTAAGTAGAATAATTTCATTCTCCTCCCGATATTTCAGCGCTAAGTTACAACTTACACCAACTCATTGAGATGGGAACACGGATACACAAGTGGGGATTGGAACATTTTTGCTGTTAGCTCTAGGGAATATTTTATAGCAACTTTGCTTATAAAATTGTTTGGAATGGTTGCACAATCATGATCATAACTTTGAACTGAGGACAACGCAGAATTCTTCCTCTAAAGAATGCCATAGCAGCAAAATTCGGATTCCAGTGCCTGCTGTCACTATTTGTTCCTGTTTTACAGTAAAACATTAAGCAAAGTATTCATTTGAACTTATTTTGAGACAGAATTGTTCTCAACTATCCTGATAAATATATTCCAACCTCATGTTTAGTAGAATTTATTACTACAAATATATTTTTAGTGGAATTTATTTGAGACCTAGAAGCAGCTAATATGTCCCTGTGGGCCTGTTTTGATCTATTGCTCATATGTCCCTTTGGGCCTGTACAGATCTATTGCTCTATCCATTTTTTATCTGATTCCTTGAGAAATGAGAAGTAATACTATATTCCAATTCTAATTTCTAGTTTATTTTTAGAGAAGTATGTCCTGTTTAAAACTTAAAGCATCTACAAAAAAATAGAAACGTGATCTACCTTTATGTTGTTGCAATGAGCATTTTGTTCTGGTAATTGAAGCAATAAACCACTTGAAATATCCAGTCCTTCACAGTTTTTGGTACTTATGTCAGCACCAGCTTATTTGGTTGGTAATATATCAATTGCCTTATGAACAGGCTATCATGGTGGGGGGAGATCATCTGGAAGTACATTCATATGCTCTTTAGTCAGTGGCTTCAATATTTCAGGTATACAGCTTAATTGGGAGGGTAGTGGTTTGTATCAGCAGATTTTCACATCCATTGGTCATTGACAACAAGGGGTTCTACTTTAAATTTGTCATTAACCTCAATATATTATAATATTACTCCTTAAAAAATCTGGGTTCTTGAAGACCCATCGATCCTAGACCCACATATCTAGCTAGTTTATTTTTTACAGCAGCAAATTCGCACATTGATATATTCAAAAAAACATTTTAATGATATTTCTGGTTAATCTTTAAATCTTATTTGTTGTCTCCACTTGTATAATTTGTATTGATAACTAGAAAGTTGACAGTTGTATTTTAGTAATTGCAGTGTATTTCATGCATACACGTCCGTGGTTCTATCTATAAATTTATTTTGATGTTATTTCTGGTTAATCTTGAAGTCTTATATGTTGTATCCACTTCTACAATTTGTACAGATAATTATGGAGTTGACAGTCATGTTTTATTAATTGCTGTGTGCTTCATGTATACACTCCTGTGGTTCTGTTTGTAGTCAGTGAGTGCACTTTATTAGCTTCAAGTATTAGCAATATGACAAATCTGTAATGATACAAGGCAGCTTTACAAGGAGGAATAGATAGCTTTAAAAGAAATTGAAATTACGAGTGATATTTTGAACCATTTAGGTTGTTTTGAACACTGATGAGAAATAAAGTCTATTGGCAGATTTGATCTCAACTTAATCTCTCAGTTGCACCCACAACTAACCAGTGTAATCAATAATATGTTTAAAAGTTGTGTTAGATGCATTCCTACCATCAGGAAAATAATGTAAAAAGCAATGATGAGAGGCTGCTAACTTGTTCTAGTCTAGTTTTAGTTGAGAAACTTATGACAAGAGAGAAATAAAAAAGAGTCAGTTGTAATTGTCAGTCTGATGCATATTTTTAATGAATGAGGTTGTTACTTTGGAACCTGTGGTCTTGTGTCTAGGTGAATTTCTAACAACTGATCTTCTTGCAGCTCTTCAGTGGCTAGAAATTTGGTAGAAGCTCAAATCAGTGACGACCAGATCAGTCAAGAGACTACTGTCAATACCTGTGAGTTTCCATCCTCTTAACTACTCCCTGCATAAAGTAAAACTTTAAAAGAATGGAAAGAAAACAAGAGTAATAAACAATAAATAAGTTAGAGAGAAACATTATGACAAGAGGAATGAAGACATTTATTATCTTTGTTTTTCATCTTATTAGTTAACATGGGTAAACATTCTATCTATTTCTGGTTATTTGTTTTTCCCAATTTGAACTTTGCAAGCCTGTTTGCTCAAGGAAATGCTTTTGTGATGTAGCAAGCTCTTCCAAAGCCAAACAAAAGGATATTGTTGAAGATCCTTGCAGTCCAAAATGTGACAAAGCCAGACAAGGCTCAGCTAAGTCTGACAGTTCATCTCATACGCAAATAACACCTGGAAATCTCTTTTCAAAGCGAGCCCATTCAGCTGTGGTAAAGCATGAATCTTGTGTGAGGAGGCATATACATACAAAAAAATTGAAGCAACCTTTACCCAGGTTTATATCACTGAAGCTTAAGTGTTTTTTGCCTTTATGTATCATCATGTGTTGGTATAATAAACTACTTCAAAGCTTTTCATCACAATGCCAATGGCCTATGGGAATGGTAAGATATCATCCTTTTATATATGCATGCATATGGCTGCAGGAGTCAGAGAACTAAGGCTGAATTTCCAGTTTCAAGCAAAATCCAAGCACAAAGTCATTATGCTAATAAAAGGCAAAAGATTGAAGGAGGCCAGTCAAGACAGGTTAAGAACAATTACATCACAATTTCCCAGGTAGCTTATTACAGGTTAATTAATTGGTATACTTCGAATGTTACATTTTCTAAATGACATAAAAGTTTCATTCAGATCAGTCAAATAAAAGATAGAACAGGTGAACTTGTATCAGATTTACTGCTGTAAATTTTGGAGATGTTTCATTAGAAATTCCACTGATGAAAGACTGCATAATTTTGATGTTTTCTCTTTTGATCATCTCCAGTTTCTCAACCTAAATTGTTTACCCATCTACACTGTTTAACTAAAAAAAATCCATATTGCATTTGTTTAGTGGACACTTTTTCCTCTGCATCTATACTTTGAATGTTGCATTTTCTAAATGACATAAAAGTTTCATTCAGATCAGTCAAATAAAAGATAGAACAGGTGAACTCGTATCAGATTTACTGCTGTAAATTTTGGAGATGTTTCATTAGAAATTTCACTTATGAAAGACTGCATAATTTTGATGTTTTCTCTTTTGATCATCTCCAGTTTCTCAACCTAAATTGTTTACCCATCTAGACTGTTTAACTAAAAAAAATCCAGATTGCATTTGTTTAGTGGACACTGTTTCCTCTGCATTTTCCGTAGGCATTGTACATCTATAACCATATTGAGAACAACTACTGCTCTTAATAATAACAATTTTGAATGAGAATACTACAGTCTACCGTATTCATCTGAGTTATCTGTTGAAATTGTTTGTTCAGTTGTTTCTGTATTATTGTGGACTCACTTTCAATGACCCTCTGTGTAGTACTTTATATTTATAGCAATTATTAATCATGCTAATATTGATTTATGCATATTAAACAACTGAAGAATAAAGTCATTTTGTTGCTTTCTTAATCTGGTTGGATACAAATATATTGTTTAGACAACTAGAAAGTAGATAATGAATTTTGTTCTTATTTTTTCTGTGCTGCTATGATGTTAACTTTCAATTGATTTGTTCTCTGCTTCACAGGTAAGCAACTCAAGAAATATTCCTCTAGTCAAGGCTGTGCCTACTCTAACAGTCCCACAAGAGTTCCATTTTCACACAGAGGAGCGCTTTCAGACTCATCGAGGAGCATATTGTCAGGCCTTTGCACAGGTAATCTGATGCTTATGTGTGGCCATATTTGTCATTTGTGTAGCTTTGAATCTGTCCTGGAAGTTTTTAGATTGAATGCTTTTTTTTTATCATTTATTATGCCAAACCTGTGTATCTCTCTAACCATTGAATTCCTATATGAGCTAATGATTACCATATATACCCATACTAATGGGATGAGCAGTCAAACCTGGATTGCAAAATTTGCATGTCCATTGATTTGAACTTTGAAGATTCTTGTCTTCTACCTGTCGAGTGACTACCTTAAGTTTATGATCGTAACATTCCTATGAACTTACTTTTTATTTCAGTTGAAAGAACCTGTGATACTTTCAGTTGATTCTTTATTTCAAGAAAGCACTTCCCTTGGGGTTTTGTCTTAACTGGTTACTTTTGTTGATAAACCTTACAGGAACGCTACAACCTGCAGTTATACAAATATAAATACCATATAGATACATTTAAATAACAATTCTCTTTTACAATTGAAATTTGAAATGGTGCAATAAACAGATTCATATCAAGAGCAACATGAAGATGTGGTGGAAAGGTCCATATGTAAGTAGGGTTTCTTACAATATTTTATAGTATCGCTGTGAAATTGGTAGAACTAGTGTCACAGGAATCACAATTTAAACCTCTAGATCACAAGTTGTGATTGGATCAGCTAGCAGATGAATTTTTCGGACTTGGATGAGTCAAACTTGGTGTTGATCGAGTTTGAGTCAGTCAACATGGCTTTGACTTGCAAGTCCCGAGTTTGAATTGTTCGAGTCTCCAAGATGCTTTTATAACCCCTTTTCAATGCTATTTCAGTCATTTTTTCAGCCTGTTTCAGTGGAATTTCTCTCCTCCAGTTGACTGCAAGTGACAACAGAGATACAGGAGGACAAAGTAACCCACTAGGGCAGCCACCTACAATTTTTGGCCATCCACTGACACTGCTGGACATTTAAGGCATTAAATGTTGGACATCTATTGATATTGTGCATTGTATGGACATGGTTTTGTTGAATATCAATGAAAATGCTTTTTTTTTAAGTTCAAAATATGTGTATATCATATATAGTCAATAAGACAATCATATATATATTATATATGGGACATGGCCCTTCTGGACATGACTCTGTAATAATTATTAGGTGTAAATAAAAATAATTAGGTCTGTAATCTGTTACAAGATCCATGATTGAAACATTCAATATTTCTTTATTTTTAAATCATTGTTTCTCTACCGTTTTATCAATTATTTCTTTTTGAGTTCTCAAGTCATTGGGACCACCCACACCTATTTTAAGAAATAAATTGAAGGAATTGTCTGTTACAGTTCAGTATCAGCATTCCAATGCTGGAATCTGCTGGGAAATATCTCCTAGGTGTTTCTGTTTAGGAGACTCTCAGAAACTTTTTCCAGACACTTCCCGGTCATTTCCATACCAGAAAACTTTCCTTAACTAAGCCCCAGGTCACATCTTTCAGTTGCAATAGCTCTTTGTGACTGATGCAAAGAACATTCGTAATGGCGAGTGTTTTGAAATTCATACAACCTATTTTAAATCCATTGTTTTGTAGATCTATTCACTTCTTTTCTTTTTCTTTTGCAAGGAAAACCTTGCAGAAAAATCTTTGAGTACTTCTCCATGATCTGTGTTTTTCTTGCAGA